>BOPN01000738.1:0-2500 GCA_017312705.2 Penaeus japonicus | reverse complement strand
TTCCTTCAATGTTAGTTTCATCTAATTATAAATTATTATTATCATATCATAGATGCTATTGCTGTTGCTATCATTATTAATGTTATCATTATCATTTAATTTTATCATTCGATTATTATTGATATTCTTCACATTGTCGTTCTTATTATTTTTTTAGTAATGTTACTACCTTTGTTTGTCTTTGATTATCGTTACTGTATTTAATTCAACGCACTTATTCCTCACTATCCGTTTTATTTACAGTAAATAGTAAGTGAACAAGTGAAAATGTGGATAATAATACTACTTCTTATTTATTGTCAATATAAGTAATGACAATGATAACCATGGTAATGATATTAATTGCAATGATGAGAATAATAATTGACCTCAGATTCCCAACTCGATGCTACTGCCTGATATCATTCCCCAGAATCTCCCTGTGATTTAGGCCTATTAAAATTCCTTAAATAGAGTACGCTGACATTCCTCACACGTAGGGCTTCCTTTCTCCCCATCAGGCGCCCGTAATAAATAATACATGTTATTAAGTTAGAGTGAAAGGGAGGCTAATTAAGGTTAGTTTTAGATTCATAAAGTTTTGAGGTTTCGGGTTGGTGCTTCAGAGAGCGTCTGGAATGAAATGAGGTGAGCGCTTCTTCGGATTCGCTCTTGCAAGCTAATTCGCACAACTGTTTGAAATCGCAAGTTAATTCGCACAATTGTTTGAAATCGTAAGCTAATTCGCACAACTGTTTGAAATCGCAAGCTAATTCGCACAACTGTTTGAAATCGTAAGCTAATTCTCACAACTGTTTGAAATCGTAAGCTAATTCGCACAACCGTTTGAAATCGCAATCTAATTCGTACAACCGTTTGAAATCGCAAGGTAATTCGTACAACTGTTTGAAATCGTAAGCTAATTCGCACAACTATTTGAAATCGCAAGCTAATTCGCACAACTATTATAAATCATAAGCCAATTCGCACAACTGTTTGAAATCGCAAGCTAATTCGCACAACTGTTTGAAATCGTCTGCATATCCTATCCTGTGTGTAAATAGTGTAACGTTTATTATACTCACATATGTTTGTTGTAAATGTTTATAAGGAAATGTAAGTATTCATAGGTGTAGTTATATGCGTTATGGTTGTCTGCTTCATAGATCTAGCCGGGCTTTCGACACTTTGTTTTCGACACTGATTTGAACTGGTCGGGAGTCGACAAGGTCTTTTTAGGGACTTATTTTTCATTTATTTATTCTTTTCCACATCCATAAGTGTTGAAAAATACTCTAACATGTAGTAGATACGATTTTTATTGATTTTGGAAAATAGTTTAATTTGTTTTCGTTTTTTTCGGAAGTGAATACCATTTCAAGTCAATATTGTCTATATGAAAATCTTATGGAATTTCTTTGAAAAAAGAACTGGTAGATCAGAAAGTACTTAACATCATTCTACAAGTAAATATTAAATTGATATTGATAATCTTTAATCACCAGATCACTATTATCTCATATTTGTTATTTCATTATAGTAACTATTTCACCCTCGTCGCGAAATGTTCACAGGATGTTCTTTTGCACTGCCGCTCTTATGTATTATTTGTAACAATTACCAATACGTTCACCCTACCACTCATCTTTATTCAAACCGCTTTATATAAGCAATGACAAAAAGAAAAGAAAAGAAAAAAAAAGAAAAAAAAAATATATATATATATATATATATATATACATATAAGCATGCTTACAACAACAATTCGATATAAAAAGATTGATGAATGAATTAGTTTGAATACAAGTTAAAATCTCATCCTAAAAGAATAAGATAAATAAAAGTGAAAGGAAAAAAATTCTGCTAATGATAACGACACAAAGAATAAAAAAGAAAAAAGAAAAAAAGAAAATCCAAATTCACAATCAACTGATAAAAAAAAAAAAAAAATTCAGATTAATTGCGACTAGAAAACAATAAAAAAAGGGAAAAAAGCATTTGCACAGAGTAAAAATAGCAAGACAATACAATGACCTTTTGACATATAGATTAAATAGGAATGAAAATGTAAGCGCACGCACTTTGGTACCAAAAATGTTTTTCTAAAATGCCCAACGGTCAGAAGTAAACAGACGTCATATCTGTATGTTATTAATAGATTTATTCATCAATATTCGGTTTGGTTGAAGCAACATCTATCTTACGTGAATTGCATGGCGGTCAAATGCATAGCAATATGCAGGGGAGCTTCATGTGATCTGTCTAGCGTGTTTCCTTCAGAATCCTTTATGAATCTTATTCCTGCAGGTCACAAAGTTTTCAAAATATCATTGAAATTTCAGTTCCCGAATCTGTGATTCTACGAGTATATGACTATGATTCTGTAAACTTAATCAGCATTTAGAATGATAGATTAAAACATTTATTCTTAAACCTGGGGCCGCCAGGATCTAGTGAGTGCTGGCGTAATTCTATGTAGGTCATATATTTGACATTTACTTGTTTATATATATACGTACAT
>BOPN01000737.1:366130-368630 GCA_017312705.2 Penaeus japonicus | reverse complement strand
ACGAAGACAGTAAGGGTCAGAGATCACACGAAATTGCTGAGGCGGAAAGAGTATAGAGGCAAAAGTAACTGTTCAACTTGTAAAACACAAGCAGAATCTACGAAGCATTTTCTCACACGTATAAAATTCAACCTTTGCCTCAGTCGATCTAACGATTAAGAAAATGTAAGATGGAGAGAGGCTAAAAGCGCCGTTAACTTTCATCGATACAAAGTGGTAAACCCAAGTAAAGTAAATGGGCGACGGTCGGGCAACGAAGGTGCTTGAGCAAGTTTTTTTTTCCTGCGCTCGGGGTCAATCTTGCGCGCGCCCGAGAAGGCAACGGGAAGGCTTGACCCACAAAGTTTCCGTTACAGCGAAAGGGGAAGGGCTTTCTCCTCGCGAATGCCGTGACGGGAAATGTTTGCGTAACTTACGTCATGCAGGGAATGACTCGTCCCTCCGGCTGGACGGCGGACTCTGTGTTGTCCAAGTAAATAGCGTCGATTCAATCGGGCACTGCCGACCATGGCCTGCGTTTGCTACTTCAGAATTCATCAATGACAAGCGCTCTAAACAACACCCTGCTGTTATCAGTGAAACTCTTCTCACGAAGCGTCAGCGACAAACGCATGATGGTGAGTGATGAGTTCCCGTGACCCGCCCTCGCGGAGCCGGTGGCAGATGAGCAAGGCTGAGACGACGCATTTTATGACGCAATCACCTGCTTTTATATCTAACAGATAAACATCACTCTGGGATTATTCCTTCGAGTCACTAAAGATATTATCTGCGCATAACATTTCCTCTCATACTTCTCACGCCTTTTGTCACACCGATGAAATTTATTACGCTGTCTTCATTCGTACTGTAGCAAAGGGAGGGGGGGGGGGGTGAAAGGTGAGAATGACACCAGTGACCCGAGCCGCATATTTGCCTGGTGAGAAAGTCCTTTGGGAAGGACGGAGAATGACCTGGCAGGAAACATTGCGGACACACGTGACCAACGACTTACACTCGCAAACAACTTCATGTCCTCACGCGTGTCGGCAAGAAAATGGACATAGGAACCTCACATCAAGGAGAGGGAAAGGCCTCAAAGAAGTCACGAAGGATGCATTATAATCCTGGCGTGAAACGACTCAGAAACATTTTCTTGTTGATTCTATGGGTCTTTCTATCTCTATCCATTATTTCATTACCATTGTTGATTATCACGAATATGATATTTTTATACATCATTCACACTAACATTCTTGTCTTATGATTTCAGTTCTTCCTCTTGTGCCTGATGGCAGCAGCCTCCATGGCAGCGCCCCAACCCGAAGAACTTAAAGCGGTAATGAGATGGTCTAATTGTAAATGTTGATAGTATATCGAACCACATCGATACTTCTGATAAATCTGAACTGTTGTCTTGCAATATTATCAAAGAAGAGAGGATAATGCTTCTCTTTTCTTTTCAGCCAATGCCATATCAGTTTTCGTATGGAGTGAACGTGCCAGAAACCGAAGACATCAAGGAACACAAAGAATCCACTTCGCCGGAAGGAAGAACCGAAGGAGAGTACCGCTGGCTGCAACCTAATGGCCTCTTCAGGTAGTTTCAACAAACCTCTTTTTCGAATGATCTATCATGATTGCTTCGGACGATATATTTGTGCGTATTTTGTTTAATTTTCTTTTGTACTTTCATTTTACTTTGTTAGTTTTATGCGTGACTTTTATCTGCAGGATTGTACGCTATTACGTCGACGGCGACTCCGGCTTCCAGGCTGTGGTGAGCGAGGAGGAGGGCCCCGTCGTCGAGAACTACTACAGGAACTCCCTCAGCGCCGAGAGCTCCGCAGGTCTCGCCTCGTCTGGCTCCCTCAGCTTCGGCAAGAGCTTCGACGGCTCCCAGGGCAGCATCGGCGCTGCTGTCAACGTCATCAAGGCGCCTCGTCCCAGCCTCAACCGCCAGCCCGCTGCTCCCCGACAGCCGGCTGTCAGCACCCAGGCGGCGTTCGGTCAGCAGCCGGCTGTCAGCGCCCAGGCCTTCGGTCAGCAGCCTTTGGGCAGTGCTCAGACAGCGTACAACCGTCAGCCAGCAGTCAACGCTCAGCTGTCCTTCAACCAGCAGCCATCAGTTAATGCTCAATCATCCTTCGGCAGTCAACCCTCATTCAATACCCAGGCAGCTTTCGGCAGCCAGCCCTCTGTCAGTAACCAAGTAGCTTTCAACAGTCAGCCTGCTGTTAACACTCAGGCCGCATTCAACGTCCAGCCTTCAGTCAACGCCCAGACTTCCTTCAACTCGCAGCCATCAGTCAACGCCCAGACCTCCTTCAACTCGCAGCCATCAGTCAATGCTCAGGTAGCTGTCAACAGCCGTCCCTCAGTTAACTCTCAAGCAGCTTTCAATGCCCAGCCGTCAGCCGCCGCTCAGGCATCTTACAACCGTCAGCCAGCTGTTGCTAGTCAGTCAGCGGCTAGTCGGCGACCAGCTGTTAGTAGTCAGGCAACCGCCACTCGCCGACCA
>BOPN01000737.1:310244-312744 GCA_017312705.2 Penaeus japonicus | reverse complement strand
AGCTTGGATCTTTTGTTTAAGTTTTGTCCGGTTTTACATATGGCTGAACATCGTTTTCCATACCTCTAGCATGTACACGTGGAAATAAAACTACACAATACTAAATATTAGTTGATTTCGTTGTTTATTACCACCTCAGCTTTTATTCAATGGAGGATTTGTCTCCTGGGGTTTGCTCTGAAATGTATTGCCCGTTTATCTATAGGTCGCCCTATTGTTGGATGGCGTGTATTGATCATTTCCCGATGGGTTGTCCTACTGTTCGGTGGTGTTTACCGCCATAACCCATAGTTCTACATGCTTGTGAATGGGCGGGGATATTTTTCGTTGTCGTCACTCCGTATTACAAGGCTGAGAGTGTTTGTGAGGTCAGCAGAAAAGCTTGGGAATCTTTACTATGATAAAAGAGGGAAAATAGTGTTGAGGCATTTTGTCAATTCCTTAATTCATTACTTTTACAGAAAGCAAACAAACTTGGAACCAGTGCTTATGCGAGAAATGTTCATCAGAATCCTGTGCGGATGGGCAGTTCGCGTCCTACGGTTAGCGCTAGTTCGAATGCAAACGCTAGCTCGCATTTTCCCGAAAGTTGTCTCATAATCTGCTCTTAAACAAAATATAATATACGAAGCAGAAAAGATACACTACCGTGGAACTATAACTCCAATATATAGGCTTTTGTTTTAAGACTGAACAAACGGAATGACGAAAGTGTAATTTCGGAGAAAAGCAGCCTGCCGGTTGGCCTGTAGTTGTGGCAGGTCGCAAGATGCAGACTGTCGTCTTCGGGAAATCGTCTGCTTGTCAGTAGAGAGTGACGAATTAATGACATAGTCGGCAATACATTACGTCACCGTCGGTAATTTGGCAGCCTACAGAATATAAAGGTAACTGCCTTTGGTAATCAAATTACAGATAAAATCCATGTTATCTATGCTTTAATTTTCTTGCAACGTTTTGATTTTACAAGAGATATCTTCACCATTTTTGTCATGCTCACACGCGAAGCAATGCTGGGCCTAGTTGCTCCACGAATGCATAAGTGATTCCTTTAAACGAATAAAGAAACCCGTACGTCACATCCTGGCAACCAGTCACAACCTTCAGTAAGCAAGATTCTGCACTAACTAGTCCCGCTCGGCGGTGGCTCTGCTCCGCCTCGTGCTCTGCCCACCTAGTCTCCGAGAGAGATAATGAGCCTATTATGCATAGTAAGATTTTCTAAAGAATTCATCTTAACTGACACTGGAAATAGCAGCTCACCGAAATCACTTGAGTGTGTGGGGTGGGGTGGGGGGGGGGTCGTTTTTATTCTTACTGCTGTTCCTCCTCAGCCATATAGTACAGAAAATAATTCGTGTTTCTGTGTATTTCTGATTAGAATTTACTGTTTCTTATGTATTTTGGACTAATCATCTTGAATAGATATATTATGTACTGTCCTGAATGTTTTAGTGACGCTGATACTTGTGTATCGCCCAGTTAATTAATGATTGATGACTATATTTTGTTCTGACAGTGAATTAATGCAGTAAGAGGCGTATTTACATAAAATGTTAAGCCAATAATGTTAAATGAGATTAAGATAATGAAACAAAAAATTAAAATCTTGAGAATTTTACTGTCCTAATTAAAGGTCTGTTAATTAGACACTGCTGAAGAGGTTGAAGCAGCAAAAGAAGACAGAGGAGGAGAAGAGCAAGAACAAGAGGAGGAGGACGAGGAGGAACAAGAGGAGGAAGAAGGAGGAAGAGTTCGGTACTTTCCATGCCGTTTCATCAGCCTGCCCCCCTCCCCTTCCTTCTCTCTCCTCTCTCTTCCTCTCCTTGCCAGCAACCTTTTTTCTCTCTCTCCTCCCTTCTCTCCTTCTCTTTCTTCCCCCCCCCCACCCCTCTTCCTACGCCTGACCTTGTCTCCCTATTAGGGTTCCTCGTAATCTTTCCCTCGCCCCCCCTTCTCTATGGCCAAGTCTCTGTCGCCTCTTAGTCGACTTTTGCTTGTTTGTTTACACCCTTTTCCAGTCGCAATTTCCGTCGCACGCCCTTTTCGCTTGCCACGATATGACAGGCATGTGTGTATGGGTAACCATGAACACACACATATACGCACATGCATATATCTTATATCTAATAATAATGCAGATTAAAATCTTACCAGGTTAAGACACTCCTTCAAAGAACAGTAATAACATACATACAGTAACTGCAGCTACTGAAATGTTTGGAATCCAATGAATAAAACATTATCCGCAAAAAAAAGAAAGAAAGAAGAAAATAAAAAACAGCACTGAGAAAAAATGTCGCAACGGAAATATTGTTCAATCATATGGAAACTGAGACCTTCAATTTGACATAATTTCCGATCTACCTGGGTATGATTTTGCAGGTGGGCGTCTGGTGCTATTTTCTGACTGCGATCTATTTCTCTATTATTTCTCTATTCGCTTTGAGAGGCCAAAGAGCCGAATATCCGGATCTATATAAATGGTCGAAGTAGTGGG
>BOPN01000737.1:270244-272744 GCA_017312705.2 Penaeus japonicus | reverse complement strand
TATATCACCTACACACTTCAAAGCCTGTTATGCCAATGTATTCAGTTGTATTCACATGTCATTGACACACATAAGATTAATGTTTCTTTCTCTAACTAGTATATCTATTTCAATCAGATTAGCTAGAAGGCTTTGAGCATTAATGTGCTCAATTGTTAGATGATCTTTTTTATATTAGGTATTTTGTCAGCGAAATCATCTTTGCCATTACCATAGTTGTAGCTCCTGCATAACCGGTTCTTTTTTTTTACCCAATAAACGGGTGAGGCCCGTGATGCGCCAGCTGAGGGGTGGTTGGTTACATTCGTGGTTAGTTATATGCTACCGTCTACCAGTTCGTAATTTCGCAGGTCTCTCCACTAAGAGTTGAAAAGAAAATCTGACAGTTTCCGTCTTACAGCTTGGGTAATCTTTGGCAATAGCAATTAACAATCTGTTTAATGTAGAGCCTGGATTATCACTTTGTATATTGAAGCAAAATACGTCCGATTCATGTGTGCCAAGTCTAAGTAATGGATCTGTCTGTATTATTTTCCCAAAGTTTGTCTTTCCCCATACGAGGAGTATATCACTATATTCACGGAATTTAGTATGGAATTCATTCGGTAATGCACGCGGTATATACTTTTATATTCGGATTATCTTTTTTGAAATCACTAATGACCGAACCTAAATTGTCAAGGAGTCTTTCCAGGGCATCTCGTCTGAGATGTCATACGTACCACCGCGGGGGATGCACTGGGAGGGAGCCAGCTCAGTTTTCCGGTCACCCAGCTTCTGATTAGACCGATGCTCGCGCGGGCGATAGTTCTCATAGAGCAGTTTCTTTCGAGATCGGATGCATGAGGCAGCCAAGATTCGTGTCCCCCGGAAGGAGACACCGTTGAGGGAGGGTACTTGGGCGCATGCTGTTAAGCTGAGCAGCCGCTCGTCGCGCTCCCTCCGCCCCTCCAATTCGCTCACGCATTGCCGAGACGTCCGAACGTCTTTGCCCAGCTGCTCGATTTCCTCATTTTTGTTGTTAGTTTCGGCAGCATTATTTGAATATTCCGGGTCATCTTTTTTTGAACGTTCGGGGTCATCATTACCATCCCTTCATAAGGATAAGCCAGATTTGCGGAGCAGATGTTACGCCGGGCGTGTATGCACTGAGGCGAGCCCGCCTGTGTCAGCGTGTGCTGACTCGTGAGACTTTTGACTTTGACGAGTTTATTGAGACAAGTGATTACGTACATCTCAAAAGGATGAGGTAACATAGGTTATCCTCACCCCAATCTTAGTCCCTCTTTGGGCTCACATATATTTTACAAAACCTTACAGCTATGTCAACATGTTGAAATATATACAGAACAAAAGACGGGTCAATCACAAGCATACACAGTTAAATGTTTACATATCAGGAGAACGATATAACAGTATGGATTATCACCCTCAGCATGCTAAGTCCTCTCCTGAGGTCACATGATTACATACTTGAAATATGTGGCGCACACATATGTTAATAAAACATATGTATGTTCCTGGAGGAAAGAATTTATCAGAAAGTCAAGAAGTATGTTTGTATTTAACAGGATGATGTATCATAAATGATATTCATCCACATCACAATAAAATCCTACTTGGGCTATCATAGTCTCGGCAGAAGGGAAGTCATAATCGGGTATACACTGTTGTCAACTACAATTATGTGGTCGATGCGAAGTGTTTGTACTTCTTTAAAATTTGTATTACCTGGCCATTTCTAAACATCCATACAGCTTGTTCGGGGAGTCCAGCTATCTCTGAGTTTCTGTAAATCTGAAGCATGGGACACTGTAAGATATAGTGTACTAAGGTGTGTGACCTTAGTGACCTAAACATCCTGCATTCTTTTTCCTGTTCACTTGTCGGGACACCTAACTCCCAATAGTATTTATACCCTAACCTAATTCTCATGTGCACAGAGTCTTTCCACTTGCTCTTGCCCCTCCCATAAGTGAAATGTGTGTTCATCGCTAGATGCAGAATGTGCCAACGAGTGTTGACTCGATCTGAGCTTGGTCCTTACCCAACGCAGTGCCCAGCTACGTCAGTAACCGCCAGGGGACAGTGGAAACTCACGAGTTTGGACGGGACTCGATCTGCCCTCGTGAGTCTCCACTGTCACATGGCGGTTACCATCCCTTCAGACCTTGTTCACGTGCGTATGGCACCGTCGTCGGAGGTGGCTAACGCTGAGATTTTTCAAATAAACTTTCAATTAATTCCCTCTTCGTGGCCCACACTTAATGCCAAAACTCACGAGTTGGATACTGTAGAAAGGATTCATCTCGCAAAGATTGCTCAATTACGAGCCTTTGTGGCTGTTGCCCTTCTTGCACAGGAACAGAATAGTCTTTTCTTAACGTTTTTCTAAATTACTTATGGTATTTCTATTTACTCACTATATCGCTTACTAGCTATACATTATAGAACATTGTTCACTATATCGGGAAGTTGTTCCTGACCACTGCGCATGCGC
>BOPN01000737.1:242744-245244 GCA_017312705.2 Penaeus japonicus | reverse complement strand
AGAACCAAACATCAGAAATTACCTTTCGATAGGTGGCTCTTTTTCAAACAAGTGCATATCAGGTAAAACAAAAATTGTTCACCAGTGCAGGGCGAAGGTCGGAGGACTTGATGTGCACCGAGTCCCTCCCGTACTATTTAAGCCCTGATCGCGGGGTACAGGATGGGAATCGCGGGTAAACCGATCATTTGTGGATGGCAGAGGTTGAGGAGAATCCATCGATATCACTTTTGTGGTAAATAGTAACGCGGCATTATTCGAGAAAATTAAATACAGTTATGTGATTTCATATTTTAAGTTCTCTATGATTTCCAGCCAGCTAAGTTCTCTTTCCATCCAATGCGATTTTTGCAGCAAGGTTTACAGTTTTTGTAGACGTTGTAGTTGTGCATCATGAGCAGCGCACCAGAGACTGATGCTATAGTGGATGAAACTGAAGACAAGTGAGATGATAACAGTTACCTTAGCATTCTTACTGAGGAGCTTCTTGTTGCAATTAATAAAAAATTAAGCGTTAGACTGGAGTCATTGAAATGTAAACAATAGAGGGTGTAATAGAAACGCACACCGAAATGATGACCCGTCTTTCTTTTCATCATATTCTACTTCTAATTCACGATGGAAACAAACGTAGATGTTACTTGAAGAATACCAAGTAATGAAATGCTATGACTCCTTTATGTCTTCGGCATACCTTTGCGATTAACTATTTGCACAGGGTGTATTACAATGTAAATGTTGGCTATAATGGCACGGCGCGAGTCCTAGATGAAATTGTGAAGAAGTCCCAGAACAAACCCATACACAAATTTTAGGGCATTCTTGGAACCAGAAACTATTTTCAGACAGTCCTTTAATTTGTTAAAGGATATTTTATGAATAACGGCCCTGTTTCCCTTCGAGGTGTCTGGAGGGTTGGGAGGCTACGGCCTGCTCGAGCACCTTCGATAATGCTGGCAAGAGCGAAATGGGTCGGGTGTTGCTGGCACCATTACTCTCTCCGGTTTTGAAAATGGGACAGCGATGGAATTATACCGTGCGGTGGGGGAAGTACTAGTCTCAACTGACATCTTCAACCCCCTCTGCCCTATCATCAAGGACCTGAAGAGGATTCATAGAGACAGTTCCTCACATAAATACGTGCGCCGCCTCCTCCCTCTTTATATCACCTACACACTTCAAAGCCTGTTATGCCAATGTATTCAGTTGTATTCACATGTCATTGACACACATAAGATTAATGTTTCTTTCTCTAACTAGTATATCTATTTCAATCAGATTAGCTAGAAGGCTTTGAGCATTAATGTGCTCAATTGTTAGATGATCTTTTTTATATTAGGTATTTTGTCAGCGAAATCATCTTTGCCATTACCATAGTTGTAGCTCCTGCATAACCGGTTCTTTTTTTTTACCCAATAAACGGGTGAGGCCCGTGATGCGCCAGCTGAGGGGTGGTTGGTTACATTCGTGGTTAGTTATATGCTACCGTCTACCAGTTCGTAATTTCGCAGGTCTCTCCACTAAGAGTTGTAAAGAAAATCTGACAGTTTCCATCTTAGAGCTTGATGAAACCTTTGGCAATAGCAATTAACAATCTGTTTAATGTAGAGCCTGGATTATCACTTTGTATATCGAAGCAAAATACGTCCGATTCATAATGTGCCAAGTCTAAGTAATGGATCTGTCTGTATTATTTTCCCAAAGTTTGTCTTTCCCCATACGAGGAGTATATCACTATATTCACGGAATTTAGTATGGAATTCATTCGGTAATGCACGCGGTATATACTTTTATATTCGGATTATCTTTTTTGAAATCACTAATGACCGAACCTAAATTGTCAAGGAGTCTTTCCAGGGCATCTCGTCTGAGATGTCATACGTACCACCGCGGGGGATGCACTGGGAGGGAGCCAGCTCGGTTTCCGGTCGCAGCTTCCTGATTAGACCGATGCTCGCGCGGGCGATAGTTCTCATAGAGCAGTTTCTTTCGAGATCGGATGCATGAGGCAGCCAAGATTCGTGTCCCCGGAAGGAGACACCGTTGGGGAGGAGTACTTGGGCGCATGCTGTTAAGCTGAGCAGCCGCTCGTCGCGCTCCCTCCGCCCCTCCAATTCGCTCACGCATTGCCGAGACGTCCGAACGTCTTTGCCCAGCTGCTCGATTTCCTCATTTTTGTTGTTAGTTTCGGCAGCATTATTTGAATATTCCGGGTCATCTTTTTTTGAACGTTCGGGGTCATCATTACCATCCCTTCATAAGGATAAGCCAGATTTGCGGAGCAGATGTTACGCCGGGCGTGTATACGCACTGAGGCGAGCCCGCCTGTGTCAGCGTGTACTGACTCGTGAGTTTTTGACTTTGACGAGTTTATTGAGACAAGTGATTGCAGCCCATCTCAAAGGATGAGGTAACATAGGTTATCCTCACCCCAATCTTAGTCCCTCTTTGGGCTCACATATATTTTACAAAACCTTACAGCTATGTCAACATGTTGAAA
>BOPN01000737.1:202744-212744 GCA_017312705.2 Penaeus japonicus | reverse complement strand
CTCACACCAAGGAAAAAACGGGAGGTTGGAGAGAGGAGCCAACGGACAAGAGGCAAGAGGAAAGATGGAAGCGAAGAGAGGGAAGAGGGAAGAGGAGAGAGGGAAGACGAGCGAGCAAAGAGAAAAGAGCAAATAGAGAAGAGGAAGAGAAGCAAGAGGGAAGAGGAGAGCTAGAGAAAAGAGAAGAGCTAGCGAGAGGAAGAGAGAGGGAAGAGGAAATAAGCTAGAGGAAAGATAGAGAAAAGAGGAGAGATGGAGGTGGAAAGAGGAAAGAGAAGAGAGGGAAGGGGGGGAAGGAAGAGAAGAGAGAGGGAGGAGGAGGGAGGGAAGAGGAGAGAGGAAGGAAGAGAGAAGGAATAGATTAGTGGGAAAAGGAGAGAGAAAAGGGAAGAAGTGAGAGGAAGAGGGAAGAGAGAGGGAAGAGGAAGGAGGGAGACTGAAGAGGCGTGAGCGAGAGGGGAGACGGAAGAGGAAAAGGAGAGGCGAAAGGAAAGAGGGGATAGGTAAGGGGCGAGAAGCAAGAGCACGAGTATAAAGGAAAATTGCAAGAGGGGAGAGGGGAAGGGGAGAGGCGAGGAGCAAGGCACAAGAGGCGGGAAGGCAAGAGGAAGCAGTGAAAGAGGAGGAAGGGGAGAACGGAAAGCCGGGAGGAAGTATGGGCAGGAAGGGGAAGTGCAGGGATGAAGAAGGGGAGAGGGGAGGGATGGGGAGAGAGGGGGAGAGGGGAAGGGAGAAGGGAGGGGAAAGGGAAGGGACAGGAAAGGGGAGAAGAGACGGGAGAAGAAGGGAGGGGAGGGAGGTAGGGGGGGAGAAGGAAGGGGAGTGGAGAAGGACGGGGGAAAGGAAAGGAGAGGAAGGGAGAAGGGAGGGGAGAGGAGGAGGGGCAGGGGGGGAGGAAGGGGCAGAGAGGAGAGGGGAGAGGGAAGAGGAAGAGGGAATGGAGAGGGGAAGGGAGAAGGGAAGGAGAAAAAGGGGAAGGGAGAAGGGGGAAGGGAGGAAGAGGAGGTGGGAAAAAGGGAAGGAAGAGGGAATGGAGAGGAAAGGGGGAGAGGGAAAGGGGGAAGGGAGGGAAAGGAAAAGGGAGGGGAGAGGAAGAAAGAGAGGGGACGGGGAGACGGAAGGGGGAGGGAAGGGGAGAGGGGAGAGAGAAGGGAAGAGGGGAATGGAGAGGGAAGGGGAGAGGGCAGGGGAAAGGTGAAGGGAGAGGGAAGGGAGAAGGGAGGGGAGAGGGAAGAGGAGAGGGGACGGAAGAGGGAAGGGGGAGGGAAGGGAGAAGGAAGGGGAAAGGAAAAGGAGATTGGAAGGGGAAAGGAGAAGGGAGAAGGGAGGGGAGAGGAGAGGTTAAGGGAGATTGAATGGGAGAAGGGAGGGGAGAGGGAAGGGGATAAAGGAGAGGAGAGGGGAAGGGAGAGAGGAAGGGAGAGGGTGGGGAGAAGAAGGGGAGAGAAAAAGGGAGATGAAAGGGGAGAGGGGGGAGGGGAGGGGAGAGGGGAAGGGAGAGAGAAGGGGAAAGGAGAGGGAAGGGGATAAAGGAGAGGGAGAGGGAGGAGAGGGAAAGGGAGAGAGAATGAGAGCGGGAAAGGGAGAAGGAAGTGGAGAGGGGAAGGGAGATGAAAGGGGAGAAGGGGGAGGGGAGGGAAGAAGGGAAGGGAGAGAGAAGGGGAAAAGAGAGGGAAGGGGAAAAAGGGAGAGCGAAAGGAGAGCAGGAAAGGGAGAGGGAAGGGGAGGGGGAAAGGGAGAAGGGAGGGGATGGGATGGGAGATTGAAGGGGAGAGGGAAAGAGAGAAGGGAGGGGAGGGAAAGGGAGAAGGGAGGGGAGGGGAAGAGAGATTGAAGGGGAGAGGGAAGGGGAATGGGGAGGAAGACTGCGATGAGGGTAGGGCAGTTGGGGTGGGAGGGAGGGACGGAGGACGGGGGCAAGGATAAGAATGAGGGAGGGGGAGGGGAGAGAGGGAAGAGGTAGGGAGGTGAGCAGGGCGGATGGGAGGAAGGGTAAGAGAGGAGATAAGTAGGGAGGACGGGGGCAAGGGTGAGAGAGAGCAGGGGAGAGAGCAGAGAGAGGAGAGAGAGAAGAGAGAGGAGAGAAAGAGGAGAGAGGGGGAGGGAGGGAGGGAGAGGAAGCTTGGTAGGGAAGGAAGAAGGGTCAGACATAAGTAGGCAAGGCGGGAAGCAGGGTGGGAGGGAGGGAGGGAGGGAGGGAAAAAGATGGAGGGGGAGGGAGGAAAGGACAAGACAGAAGGGAGGAGGGGAAGGGGGGATGAGGGAGGATGGGAAGGAAAGAGATCGAGGAGAGGGGAGGGGAGGGGAGGGGGGGAGGGGAGGGGAGGGGGGATGGGAGGGGAGGGGACGGGAGAGGAGGGAAGGGGAGGGAGGGGCGAAGGCTTAGGGCCTGGGACCGCGAGGGTGGGGGGGCCGAGGCTGAGCGCAGCATCACAATCACCAAGGCAAGACGAGACGACGCGCGGCCGCAGCAGAGGCGAGAGGAAGGAAGAAGGAAAGGGAGGGAGGAGGAAGACAAGGAGAAGAAAGAGACCTGGGCAGAAAGGAGGAGGAGGCGAAAGAAGGAGGAAGCCAAAGCGGCTAAGGGCGGTCGCCAGAGGGAAGAAGAGGAGAGGAGTGGGGAGGGGAGGAAGGGGTAGTGGGCACGGGGGGGGGGGGGTAGCCTGTGAGTTATGCCATTACCGGCTCTTATACACTTGATTGTCAGGCCCGCAGTGTGCCCGCCTTATTGACCTCGTGTGACCTAACCCGCTCCGGCGGCGCAGGCAAAACCCGCCCCTCTTGACTCCGTCCTCAGAGGTCGAGTTCCCGAGGGCGGTCGGGCGCGCGGTTTGCGCCCCCGTGGCCTCGGCTCCAGCCACCAGCGAGGGGAAAAGAGACACGTATTGATCGAGGGGAAACTAAGGCATGGGTAGAGGGGCGTAACCAGCCCCTCTCACTCTCCCCTCTCCCCTCCCCATCAACTATGAAAAAACTCAGCCCCTCCCCTGCTCCTTCCCGCCCCCTCTCTCTCTCTCTCTCTCTCTCTCTCTCTCTCTCTCTTTTCTCACTCTCACTCTCTCATCCTCTCTCGCCGAGCCCCATGCACCTCAGCGCTTTTTTTTTTTTTTTTTTTTTTTTTTTTTTTTTTTTTTTTTTTTTTTTTTTTTTTTTTTTTTTTTTTTTTTTTTTTTTTTTTTTTTTTTTTTTTTTTTTTTTTTTTTTTTTTTTTTTTTTTTTTTGTTCTTTTTTTTGACAGTGATTTATGAGGGCCACAAAGGAAGCGACTCACGGTAGAGTATCAGCACAGTCCGTGTGTTTGAGTTTGTACACGTATGCTTTTACACGAGTGCGTAAATGGGCAAAGTGCCGTGTGTAAGACAGGGAGATAGAAGAGGAGAGTGAAGGAGGGAGGGACGACAGACGGACGGAAACACGATAACACGTGTGTGTGTGTGTGTGTGTGTGTGTGTGTGTGTGTGTGTGTGTGTGTGTGTGTGTGTGTGTGTGTGTGTGTGTGTGTGTGTGTGTGTGCGGGTGCGGGACTGCGGGTGCGGGTGAGTGTGTGTGTACGTGTGTGTTGGTGAGTGAGTGTGTGTGTGTGTGTGTGTGTGTGTGTGTGTGTGTGTGTGTGTGTGTGTGTGTGTGTGTGTGTGTGTGTGTGTGTGTGTGTGAGTGAGTGAGTGAGTGAGTGAGTGAGTGAGTGAGTGAGTGAGTGTGTGTGTGTGTGTGTGTGTGTGTGTGTGTGTGTGTGTGTGTGTGTGTGTGCGCGTGTGCGTGTGCGCGCGCGCGCGCGCGCGTGTGTGTGTGTGTGTGTGTGTGTGTGTGTGTGTGAGAGAGAGAGAGAGAGAGAGAGAGAGAGAGAGAGAGAGAGAGAGAGAGAGAGAGAGAGAGAGAGAGAGAGAGAGAGAGATTAAGAGAGCGGGAGGGAGCCATAGCTTAATAGGTAGATGAGGAGGGACATACGGAGTACGGAAGTCCTCTTAGAGCCCTGCTGTAAACAGTTGAACAGTCATTTGACCAGCCTTCGATCAGCCTTGGGCCCCCTTGCCTAATTGTTAGTTTTGCCAAAGTAAGCACCAGGATTCGCCCCAATAAGCACACTGTACATCATAAGAATTGGCAAGCCAGGGTGCGGGAAAACTCGTTTAAAATCAAGCCGAGGGTTAGATCAGGGTAGAACATTCCTGCTGAATACCTTGCAAGAGATTCTGTTCCTACAAGCTCAAGTCTTATCTAGACTTGCTGCAACTGCAAAAGCAAAAATAAAAATAAATGTAATATAAGTGATGAACGATAAGGCACAACGTTGAGCTCCACGAGATGACCTACAATGCTGAGTCATCCAGCAGAAAAAACACAATAATAGAAAGTGACGCAGTAAACCACAGCAAATCAGTATGTGTTCCAGATCTTGACTCGCCGCCTCGTACTTTCCCGAGATATCTAAACTCATTGTGAGACCCGCATATCTACCTTCAAGATGAATCAGACCAAGCCAAGCAGCAGAACCAAGCGCAATATCTTTATGTATACTTACCTTTTCAGGGATCAGCTCGAGCTGCCCCAAGGTAAACCTAGAGGTCAAGATGGCAGTCGCCGTCAATTCTCTCTTCTTTGGCTTGCCGCAAGCGCGGGACTCATGCCCCACGACCTCCCAACAGATCGAGTCAACCCGCCGCTTCATTCAGAACACCCTTCTCGGCTAAACCCAACCTGGATGAACACAAGTCCCATCTTCTTCAGCTCGCTCTAATGGCAGATTTCAGGCGCCTGCTTTGTCGTTTCCCTAGATAATTGCTAGTTAAGAGATCAACCTGTTGAAGACGGGAATATATTTGCTTGCTTTGGCCCTAAGATGGGCATTAGGGCCACCTGTGCTGTCCCCCAGATGGGTTTTATTTCAAAGAGAGAGGCACACGACATATCGAGGTCTTTCTCGCTCTCGTTATAATGCTATGCATCCGCTGCACATGCTATGGTTCTCACTCTGCCTGCACATTCTCCACCATTTGTACTTTCGAGCGGGAGGTCAGCATCTCGCCGTGTCGTCGCTCTCAAAACCTGGTGTTACTTCGAGTCCAGGGATGTGCGACCTACTGCTGATGATAAGAGAGATTGCTGCCATATATCATTTTGATATCAACTAAACATATTTTGGTGATTATTACGGTAATCGTCATCAGCCCGCCTCAACGATTGTCAGTGCTCAAGAATTTCTTCATGCCCCACCAGCCTATCATCACCTTATCTGATCAAGGTAAGTAAAGGACTGATTATCTGGCTGGAAACCTCGTAAATGAGAAATTCGGACTATTACTATACCACAAAACTTGGTGCAGAAAGTACAGGATGCACACACCCTCGAGGCCTAAGTGGATAACGATTACGAACTCTGGAAAAGTGTCCCTGTGGACAAGTTAGAACAGCACTGAGAACTCAGAGGGAAATACAGATCTCAAGGTCACAAGAAAGGGTCCAGGTCTAATGTACGGGACTTGGTGGCGATGGGACCGAGACCAGAGTAGCAGTAACTTGTCGAGCTGAAAGGCTGTCTAGTGATAAAACACACCACCTGCATCGAAGCACCATACCGATACCAAACCCATACCCCCAGGTGTGCCATCATTAACCTTGTCAAGACGGGCCAGGAGCCGGAAACTTCTGAGATTGATTATGTCAAGTGAAATCTGTTTTTGTTTTTTTTACGATACAGGATTGCTTAGTCTTAAAGCAAGAAGCATATACTTGGGTTTTATTGTAAAAGATATGCTTTTGTTCTGCATTTCGTTTCTGATCTTTGTTCACAATGGAATCTCAAATCTCAGCCCATTTCTAGGGGAATGGATATAAGGTGTATAAGGGCCGAGGCTCTCTCAAGAATCATTCAGCAGCAAGAAGAACGCGCTTATGGCAGTGGCGAATGGGACCTTAACACGAAAGACCACGACACTCTTCAGAGGGACCCGGCATCTGTTAACTGTAGCAAGGCGTATGTAAAGAAAGAGGGTGTTTTCTAATGGGAATATTCACTTCTTTTTGGCTATGATAGGAAAATTGTATGTGCATAACAGGTAGCTTTATATCACTTACCTTCAGTTTACCTCAGTCTGATCTACTCTCATCTTGGATCCTAGTATCAAGACGGTTGACTCTTCAAGATTTTCTAATCGACGAGAAGATGCACTGAATTACACTGATGAACAGACGCTTAAATCTGACAGATTTGTGAGCAGGTCGCCAGTGATGCCATGGAGTCTAATCCAGCAGTTCCTACTTACTTTTGGTCATTACCCCAATCTGTTTAAAACCAAGTCTAACAGAAATCCATTGCCTTTTTTATATTAACACTATTGTACTAATTACTACTGTTGTTGTGAGATGAAACGAGCGAAATACACAGCCATGTTCTAAGTCCTTAGTGCGCCAAGTACGTGACATGAACATGCCGTAATTGGTATTCTAGAAGTCCGTGTTCATATCAACCGCGTGGCAATTGTGACGAAAATATTGGAACAATCGTGGAAACTCCGTGATAAGGGGGTGGGCTTGTTACCCGGGCGAAAAATGCATATTTTTAGTATAATCTTTGTTACTAATACTTCATATGAGCATACCACGTTTGGAAATAAATAACTGTATTTAGATGTATAAGACATCATCGTCCTAGATTTGGATTAGAAATCCCTTCAGGAAAGCGTGGGTCTCTGCTGATTTTGAGTTTGTTTACCTTTTGGCGGATTTTTCCAGGGAGAGTGAAGCTAAATAAATGGCAGCAGAAATCAGGAGTGTAAAGATAAGTAATATAATTACATGAAATATGTATTCATTAAATCTATAAGTATGATATATAGAATATACGCACATATACACAGTGTATATATACACAAAATAAGGAAGATCCCTCGCATCCCTTTTGTGTTGATGGAGCGGACTAAATTACCAACTGCGCATTCGAGAAACGGT
Organism: Penaeus japonicus; assembly: GCA_017312705.2. Lineage (NCBI taxonomy): Eukaryota > Metazoa > Arthropoda > Malacostraca > Decapoda > Penaeidae > Penaeus > Penaeus japonicus. The sequence continues at coordinate 205,799 of BOPN01000737.1, read as the reverse complement.
TGGCCTTTCTTTAACAAGGATCAAGCACAACAAATGATTCATAGCAAAATCAAACTATCTTTTTGTTGGTGCTACCTGTGACTGTAGTTTCTCCTATGAATTCGTCTGTGACAAAGACTGACATAGGTGTGTCACGCTTTTACGTTGTAGAATACTCCTTTCGTGACATGAACACATTGACACAACATGGATATGGCATAGTCACGTCACGTAGTTAGACACCATGCGGAGGATGCCTCTGACCACCCCATTTCACGCCTCATAGGCCGTTATCAGGCGACCTTGAGACGGCTAGAAGGCTTTCTCCTCGCTCAGCAAACTAGTGAACAAGGAGGTGCTGTGTGTGTGGCAGAAATAATTTAATTAGAATATTACTGTCTTGAAGGGGCGTGTTTGGTGTGAAGACCAAAGAAGAGAAAATAATATGAATAATGTGAGCCGTCATTATATATTTCAAGTATTGGCATTATAACGAATATGTATGTTTTTTTTAGCAGTTCTGGACTCAATAATTGGCCGTAACACTTCCAAAACAAGTAAAACTTCTCATTTAATATTACATAACGCATCCTTATAACAAACGGTAATTTTCCATTTTGCTGATACACCTGAAGTAATTGAATATTGCAACTTGATCATATAGATTAGATATCGTGCATTTGATTAAAGAATAAACACACCCGAGCCAAATAGTAGAAACATTTTGATTGCCTCTAAATTTGCCAGAGGGAATTCTGCCATTAGACTTAAAAATGTCATCTTCACTTTGGGGAAGATAATATCCATTCGTATGGGGTTGTTTGGCTTAATAAGCGACTTTAACCCAAGGGTGCAAAATTACCCCCGCCTCGGAATCACTGGACTGATCTCTTTCTGAATTTCAGCAAGAGGGAAGCGTTTGCAGAAATTTCTGACATGGAAGGGACAACCACGAAGTCTTTTCCACGGCCATTCTGGTCAAGAATATTATAAAAAAGGTGTATAAAACAGGACTCGCTAGTCTGTCTTAAAATTCTTTTGCAAAGAGTATTATTAATGTTGCAAAAAATATGCAGTAATTTCCTTTAGAAATTACAGTATATCAAGGGAAATACAAGAAGCTAATAAACTTTATGTCTGTGCAAGCACACGCGAAAGTGTACACACAAATCAATACACAATTCATGATGTCTTGGCGAATAGTTCTTGAAGATATGTTAGGAAATACATGATTTAAATCTAAGACTTTCTTGGTGCCAAGCTTATCAAGACCAGAATCAGCCATGGTATTGTAAAATAATCATATTGGAAAGAACAGCTTCAGACATATGATTTAATTCCTTACAACAACAGTGTAGGGAAAAGGTGAAATTTAGATATTGTTTATGAATAGAAGCAACTGTAGATTGAGCATAGGTGCGATTTCTATATAAATCTATGTTATGAAATAAGTTTATGGGTAAAAATGTATAAAAAAAAATCAAAGAAAGCTGCAAAAGTAGACCTATGTCCAATATCCTTCCTCTGGCCGCGGCTGCAATGTCTGGCGGAGCCCATCGGACCAACCATTTCGCCGCTGAGACGACTAGAACTCTATGGACATTCCTTACGTAACTTATGCCGGTAAAATCACACCATTCATCAAGGTTTGCCAGTGTGATATATGCTACCAATATTTTACGCATTTACATGTTTATATCCCCGCCCCCGATCCCGCGGGCGCTTCTGAGGAACTCCTCAGCTAAGGCAGTGTTCAATTTTTTCATCGCGACCCAGTTAGGTTTCATATATTACCCTCCCGCCCCCATTCGGCAGCATTGTACACTATTAAGTTGTTTTTACGTCCTTCATTTGCTACACATACATACATATTTTCTTAATTCTTATAAATTCATTCCTCATTTATTATACATTACTACCTAAGCTTGGGGATTTGTAAGGGCTTCTTTCTCAGAAAATGCATAACATGCCGAAATATGCCTACTCAGAGTGAGGAGAAGCTTTGTATACTTGGTAGTTTGGAAGAATCACAAACCTGCTTGTGGAGAGCGTAGAGAATATCCCAAAATCAGTCAACCATCCCAGATGTGTTGAACATAGGCCATATGACAAGGTAAATAAGGTAAAAGAAACAGTTCACTTATACATTCAAGGGGGGGGGGGGTCCCACGAAGATGGAGGGGGGAACCCAAATTTTCGGCCGTCAAAAATCCGAGTTTTTGTGTATGCTACGATTGCGTTTTTTTTTCTATACATTTCGTAGGATTACCCTTAAACATATTTTCTCTTGTATCTCCCGGTTAATATCTGAGAAAATTATAGAAAATGAGATACAAATATTGCGCTCATGTTTTGTAACTCTTTACCATAGAAAAAATCTTTTCTCTGGCACTCGAACGAACAAGGTTCAAGGCAACAGTTGGGGAAAATGCACATTATGAAAGTAAATAAATGATCCAAATGTTCAATTTCTCGTTCGCTATCTAGAGGAAACAGAAATGTTCTGTACTTACAGCATCTTCTTTCTCATGTATATCTGCGTTGTAAGTCGGTTTCCTTCCTTTTCTCTCAGATTAGAGCCTTATAATATGTTGACATTTTTGCGTTTATTTCATATTTACGAGACTGCATATTGAAAACACCACACTTTATTTTGAAGAAATTCGTTAAACTTCGCCGAAGTAGAAAGATGGATAAAGAGAGATAGCTTTTGCCGATTTCCTCCACGCAGAAAATTACAGTTTGTTCTCTACTGTGCTTACATAGGGTAAGGTATTTTGTGATTTTCCTTTTCTAATGTTTCTAAAAAAAAAAAAAAGGCAAACCAAAACTGGCAACGACTTCATCGGCGCCGATGGGCGTGAGCAATAAGAACTAGGCAAGGCTGCGGCACAACAAAGCATTTGCTTAACATGCAGTTTGAGTAACCGTCAGTTATAAATGGATCTAGGACCTACATTACCTTGGTTTCCTAGAATCAACGTTATTCGGGAGAGGAAGAGTTGTATTCCCGATTCCAGAGCTAGATCAACGGGGACCATTTTGAAGCAATGTTCCAACAGCAAGTCATGTTTGG
>BOPN01000737.1:190244-195244 GCA_017312705.2 Penaeus japonicus | reverse complement strand
GCACCCGCAGTTGCCTCCATGGCCGCCTTAAGCTCCTCGTCGCGGTTCTTTGTAGTTTTGTACTTGTAGTGTTGAGTATGCACCTATGGGGGCAGAGATACCACATGTTACTCCACAATAATCATAAGCATATGCAAAGAACTGTGATACACATGATTTTATCATTGCAATAATGTTATCTAGTGTTGTTAGTGAGTTAGATATAACAGGAGGAGGAAGAGGAGGAAGAGGAAAATGAGGTGAGGGAGTAGGAGTAGGAGGAAGAGGGAAGGGGGAGAGGTAGGAGGAGAAAAAAGAAGTGGGAGAGGGAGAGGAGAGGGATTAGGAGCAGGGTAAGAAGGATGAGGAAGCAGAGGAAGTGGAGGAGGAGAAGGGGGAGGAGGAGGAGGAGGAAATGGGTGAAGAGGAGGGAGAAGAGGAGGAGGCGGAGGAGGAGGTGGAGGAGGTGGAGGAGGAGGAGGTGGAGGAGGAGGAAGAGGAGAAGGAGGAGGAGGAGGAGAAGGAGGAGAAGGAGGAGGAGGAGGAGGAGGAGGAGGAGGAGGAGGAGGAGAAGGAGGAGGAAGAGAAGGGAAGAGGAAAGAGGAGGAGAAATAAGTGGAAGAGGGAGAGGAGAGGGTGAGGAAGAGCAGGTTTAAAAGGTTAAAAAGAAAGATAAGGATAAGGATGAGAATAAGGAGAGAGAGGAGGAAGGTGAGGAGAAAGAGGAGGAGGAGGGGAAGGAGGAAGAGGAAAAAGAGGAGGAAGTGGGAAAGGAGGATGATAAAGAAAAACAGGAGGAGGAACAAGCTGAGAAGGAAAGGAAGGAGGAGGAGGAATACAATAAGAAGAGAAAGGAAGAAATTTGATTAAAGTAGAAGCTGTACAAACCAACAATCACAATACCATTATGAAATCTATAGAACAATAACAATAATACTGATAATTGAAATAATAATCATGATTATGATGATAATAATAATAATAATAATAATAATAATAATAATAATAATAATGACCATATTAACTAATATAATCCATATAAAAGAAAAAAGAAATACTAAGAAATATGTATAATGATAAGAATAGTAATAACAACAAAAGCCATCCATACCAACAAAACCAAACACATCATCAAATTTGCCCTGATTAAAAATTATAAAAATTATTATCAGAGTAAAACTCATGCTCGTTGCAATGTAACAATAGCACTTGTGAAATCAATTAAGAAATAAAACTACCAACAGAATATGATGGAATGCATGATCTAAAAATAAACATATAAATTTACCATAATATAAATATTGAGATTTGAGCTTTAGATTTATACTGTCATACTTATGGGTGACATAAGGTCTATATAATAAAAGTAAAGATCAGTAGAGGCATGTATATCCATATACAGAAACATGCGTGCATGAACACATGCCTACCCCCCCTCCCACACACACAAAATTATCTTCCTATAAGTAATCTGAGTATATCTAAATAACCTCTTAGAAAAACCTCAACCTTACGGTTGAGACATCCATTTTCTTGTTTTGACCATAGAACAGGCACCAGTGCCACCTATTCAAACTGGTTTTATCCCTCTAATCAAACAGTCATTATGATACTAGAGTCTTTTTTGTGTTCATCAGTTTCTGTGTTTTACTATGCTATACGGCTGACTTGCTATCATGTTCAGTGATTTTTGGGTCAGACGCCAGACGAGATATTTGGTCAAGGCCGGCACGCCAGGTGAGCGGGCGTACAGTGCTTGCTCGCGGCTAGTGCACCCAAGAGTCCCGAGGTGTTAGGCTTATGCGTTTGAATACCCCAGCATTCCGACCATTTAGAGCTGGAATAGCCCTGGCATGAATGGGTTAACACACTGCGGATGGGTGGCATGACATACATGACAGAACTGATTAGGCCTAAAAGACGGGTATCAATGTGTACATGGCACAACATCCAGATCTGCTAATAGTTGAATCGAGCATACAATCATGAAAGTATCATGGCTATAATGGCACTAGCTTCTGAGCTACAGGATTCCAAAGTCAGCATAAACCCGTGTTTTGTGATGAAATTTATGAAAAAATCCTTTAGGCTAGTCTGTGCTGCTCAGAGGGTGGAGATAAATTTTCCCAGTTCATTTAATTTTCAGCTGGTGCCGACAATATTGTAGATCGCCCATCCTGGCTGCCAGTTAGGTTGTTAGGTGCCCCGTAGCAATGGGTTAATGACTATAATAGTTCATTATGTTCTTTACAGGAATACTGACAGTTGTATTGTGTTATAGGAGGATAAAATGTAATGTCATTTCAAAATTTCTTAACCCATTCGCGCCGGATGACGTGCTGACACGTTTCATGGTTTTTGGGTCAGACGCCGGCAACGAGATATTTGGTCAAGGCTGGCGCTCGGGGTGAGCGAGCAGACAACTCAGGCTCGCGGCTAGTGCGCCTAAGAATCCTGAGGTGTTAAGCTTATGTGTTCGAAAATCCCGGCATTCTGACCATTCAGAGCCAGAACCGCCCCGGCGTGAATGGGTTAAACAAATACAGAAGAAATAACCATTCCCAACGAAACAAAATGAAATAGATGGAGAAGAGGAAGGTGACCTGTGCTTACGGCTGGGAGTGCTACAGCATAAAGCAGCCTTAATGGCACTGGGGAATATTGCGAACACTGCACTAGGTATGATTCACTTCCGATGAACGTGCCGACACAAAGAAATCTTTGCCTTTTACCCATCGGACTGTTTTGTTTTTACAATCATACAAATAGTAATAGTTGTTTAGTGATATATGATGAAACTTATCAGTACAATCACTATAATTAATCTAATAAAGATGGCACCTCTCTCTAAGCTTCAATTCTAATGGTTTACATTATAGAGGAAGTCTGTCAGGTGGCACATATAACCCTTCTAATGTAGTAAAACAGAGAAACTAACACAGAATGACTCCAGGATCATAAAGAATGAAAGAGTGAGAAAGCCCTTGATATGTCATATGATGCTCCCTCCCTCTTCAATAAAACCTGTCTCCTGTGCCAAGGCAGATGGCATTGGTGCCTATGTTGTGCATAAACAAGGGAATGGATGCCCCATATCCAACATGTTAATAATGCTTAACCCATTAATGACGGGCAGTTTCTTTGCCACCTGGACATTGCGTTTTTTTTCAATGACGTGGTGCTCACATCAATGAAGACCAGTCAAGCTATGACATGAATGCCACACCATCCATTATTAAGGGGTTAAATTAAGATGTTTTCTTTTTATGTTACAAGAAAAAAATAATATAGATAAACTAAATCTTAATATCAAAGAGACTAATGGTCTGTTTCCAACTTATAATGAAGAAAAGAAAGACATCTTTTATCACAGACATTTATGAACAAGGTTTCACTTAATGTTCTTTCAACTGAAGTTGAGGTTTTCAGGAACTTAATCCTAAAGTTAACTTAAGCAGTGTGAAGCACAGCTTTAACTGGAGAACCTTGGAGTGTGCGCCACAGCTCAGACTGTCTAAGCCCATTTTTTATTGTAACTTTTTCCTTTAATTATATAATAAGTAAATATTTGATCTTTAAGTTTTTAGAAAATCAAAATAAAAAAAATAAATAAAATTACAACTTTTTAACATAAACTTCTTATTCACACACCAGTTTATTCAACCTTAGAAAACTTTGAAAAAAAAAAAAAAAAAAAAAAAAAAAAAAAAAAAAAAAAAAAAAAAAAAAAAAAAAAAAAAAATCACCATTAAGTGACAAATAAAAACAGTTTTTCAAGAATTCATGGAAAATATTTTCATGCAGGAATAAATCTGAACACTCATTAAGTCCATACACCTGAGCATCTCCAAAGAGAATATAACCATTTAAGGAATAAATGCAATACATCCACCAATGAAGAGAATATTCAAAACATACAGCTATCAACTAAACTTAAATATCAACACTGAAACAAGCAAACAACAAAAACTTCTGAACTTTTGTCACTTCTGTAAGTTCCAGCATTGCAAAAAGGCAAGTGAATCATCAGGAAATTAACACACCAAATCCAATTTTGTCACTAGAAATCATCCTATTATGTACTTAAAGATATTGACCATAAACAAACTGATTCCAACAATATACTCCGTTTTACTGATCACAACAATATAAACTAACAGAGGAACTTTGGTCTATTCATTACAAACCTAACGACAGTTATAGTGTGAGTAACAGTACATGCTGGCTGCCAATCTTCATAACAATGTTACCATGATATGAATAATAATTATCATCATGATTATCATTACTATTTTTCTTGCAAGAATTATAGCATTTATAATTTGCTTAATCAACTTAGTCAACTCTATCTATATCAATTATTCTATTCAATGAAACTCTGAGAAAATCTGAGCAACGACCAAATCTTTTATATACACTAACTAACTTAAAAAGAAAGATTCTCAATAATTTCCAGTGCATTAGTTCAAGACCGTTTCCTTAGTGACTGAACCCAAAACCTCTGGCAAATAGAAAACTGACAGTAATTTGGAATCTTCCAGGGAAAGTATTGTCTTATTCAATCAATAGAAAACTACAAAAGCTTTGATAAACTCTGACAATCATCTATTTCACTGAAAAAATAAGAAAAAAGGAGAGAAAATCATAATTATGATAGAAACATTGACACTGAAAATGATAACAATAATAGCAATAGAAATGATGATGTATATATCATTATAAAAATAGTAATAATAGTAACAATAAAAAAAATACCATAATTATAAAAAGAACAATCAATAATAATAATAATAATAATAATAATAGTAATAATAATAAAAATATTAATAATAACAACAATAGCAATAAAATAGTACTGATAATAAAAAAAATAAATAAATAAATAAATAAATAATATAACCAATAATGGAAAATCCTTGCCAGGTTACAGAGTTTAGAAGAATCTTATTCTTATACAAACATTATTAGGAGGAACAGGGGAGGTAATGCACAGAAGCATTGAAAGAAACTGAAAACAAGAC
>BOPN01000737.1:162744-175244 GCA_017312705.2 Penaeus japonicus | reverse complement strand
GTGTTTGTAGACATTTAGCCTTTTGCTTTTATTGATTTCTTTTGTACATGCTGCAATTATTTTATATGATTTGCTGTCTTACTATATTTGGCTGTATGTAGTAGCCATTTAGTTACAATATCTTTCCTTATTTGCTAATTTTATAGTCTTGACTACATTGATGAAATTGTAACTCTGAATCATGCTACATATTGAATTATGTTTAAGACAATTATATTCTACTCCCATTCTCCATAAATACATACATAAAGTTATAAAATCCCCCTTCATTCTTGACCTTTCTAATCAGGTAAAGTAAACAAGAATCAGTGAAAGTTGGTAATGGTTTGGTCTTAATAGTACATCTACATGAGGCTTGATTAGTTGATAACCACTGATAACTACATAAAAACATCTGCATTTTCTTAAAGTTTTGGTTCATTATGTCTCCATTACTGTTACATGTCTATTACCCATAATCCGGATGTACAGCTATTTAACTGATTGTGGACGGGTGTTATGATATACATGATGCAGGAGCTTTGGCCTGACGACAGGTGTCATGAAGTGCATGACGTTCGGGGATTTTGGATTACTATGTTATTTTATTGAGCTATGAGTAATGAGTAAGATATGATGACAATTGCAGTCATAATTATTATAACTGCCATAATATTAAGCAAAATAGATTTCACCTAACATCCAAAACCTAGATGGCACCACCTTCTTCTAGCACCAGCAGGAGAGAGAGCCTTGAATGGCACCCATCTATGGTCTCTAGCAAGCACTATCTTTATAGAGCGATGACACAAGTTGAAGACCTCTTGCTCTAAAGTACCACCGATGAAGGTTGTGCAGGCAGAACGGGAAGAGGAAGGTTACTCAAACCATGCCAAGTGTCTATAATGTGCTCCTGTGCCAATAGGGATACCTTTTACTGTGGCACTCACAGTCATAAGCACAGGTTTACTTCCTCTTCCCTACCTCTTCATGTTATCTTCAATGTGAAAGCTTATATGTTTCGTATTCGTTCATGACAGTACAAAAATAAGAAAAATTAAATTTGCTTATTGTCCTCCCATAAAACTGCAATACTTCTATCACACTGAGTATAAAGAAAATAAAGAGCTAATATGGATCCTATACTACAATTTTAGTCAACAGCAGCATTTATAGAGCCTGTCATACAGCACAGTAATAGACACAATAAAACACGTAAATTTTGAAAAACACAAAAATGGCTCTAGTTTTACAATGAGAGAGAGTGGGGAAAGTCAAAGCATGTTATGGGAAGCAGCCTCATTCTGAACTAAAACCCATCCTGGAGAATGGGCAAGAAAAATCTATCCCCCATCCACAATGAGTTAAATTTGTGAGTGCAATTTGGAAACATGAAAATAAATTGATACAGTATACATATATCAAAAAGAAAATCATAAAAAACATGTTGGAAAAACACACTAAACATAAGCACCATAAAATGGGTTTACTTCAGACATTTCTGGATGAAATGCAATTAGATAAAGTTATGGGAATATAGCTCTCTGCTCTGGAAAAAATAAAATGTGAGCAGTCAAGATAATCCTTAAAATACATTATATAGTTTCCATGGCACTAACATGAATATATGCATATTGTTCTTTAAATGAAACTAACAACTAGTTCTGGTGCTTATTTTGTGAACACTGTAAGAATAAAAAGTAATAAGTTGTCCATTCAAGAGCTGTTCCTATGTGGGTGTTCTAAGTTGTTCTAAAGCAGGATCTGAGATGCAGGTGTCCTTTGCATGGTCTAACAGAGGAGTAACGTGAGGCAGACATGAACTCGAGGTTTTAGAGGCATGGCAAACCAGATTAAAGCTGAGCTCTGATTACGGTAGAAGACTGCAAGCTAACCCAAACATTACATGGTAAAATGATGGTGAATCAAGAAACAAGCTACTGCTGTCAATTATGCAAGCAACGGGAGCAAATGATGTTGTAGAAGTTTTGACTTAATGTTTAGTACAATCAATAGTTATGGTTTCATCTCTGGTACTTTTGTGGTTTGTTAACCCATTCACTCCGGGGCTGTTCCGGCTCTGAATGGTCAGAATGCCGGGGTTTTCAAACGCATAAGCCTAATGCCTCGGGATTCTCGGGTGCACTAGCTGTCATTGAAAGCACTTGACCTTGCTCTAGACAGAAGTATGGATATCCGTGGTGTGTATCCTCTTGGAGCCGAGTAGATGCATCAGGGAGGTCCATGGCACAGATTGAGATCACAGTCTATGGTCATTTGTAATGACTGCAGGGGTGGCAAAACGAGCTACCCAATTGGCAACATCATTTGTGGTTTGTATGATAAGAGACCTATTTGTCAGTTTCTCCAGTTCTTGCATATCTTACAGCAAGTCAATGACAGAAGCACAAGATTACGTTTCATATCATCATGTCCAGCCAATTCACTCATGCAAAGTCTCACCTTGCTCCAAATAAACTGCTATGGTTGAATTTCAACACATGCTGTCTCTGAAATTGGTTTTCACCATCCCAACTTACTAAAAAAAAAGACTGGAAGTGGCACCCCTATGGCAATTATTAGCATCTGAACTTTGTGACCTGTCCAACAGGTTGTGCAAGAAAAACTGGGATCACTACATGAATGTGTGTATGATGAATTGAATGTGAATTCATTGTTGATAATATATGCCAGGTGATTTTCTGAATTGTTATGTTTAAATTATTTGACAACAATTACTATCTTTCCCTGGTAAAGTGTATATCTAGCAACATATGAATAAAAACAGGTAAATCCAGTGAAACTATTGTACAAAATGATTACAGAAAAAATAAATATGCAAAAATAAAACATTACACTGTACTTCACTGTCACATCTCTAATAAGCACTGAATATGTCTTTCAAACATTTGTTTATCTAAAAAGATACTTAACTAATTGGTACTTTCCTTCCAATCTACATAAATATCATGAAATAAATATCATCCATCATCAAATTTACCATAAGCTAAAAAGACACTTTTTAACTGCCCTCTCTATTCATATAAATAAATCACAATTCTCTGACTGGCTGGCTGTTCAAGATAACAGGATCTGCTGAGAAGCTACTCAAACCTCAACACTTGATTTGCTTACACAAATGCGAGATCTGAACAAAGCCACAAACCTGGTCTGTCATCACCTGCCTATAAAACCATGAAGAGATCCACCAGGGTAAAGGGGTTAAAAGTATCCACAGCAGTGGGACTTCAAACAACTTTTGCTATAAGGAAAAGCAGCTATTGTGTCAGAGGACAGTAAGAGGGACTTCCTTTCTAGACACTGGATATATGGATGGTCATGAAGATATACTTTGAGAAGCCACTGTTTGTTGTATCTCAATTAAAAAACCTTGTTCAAGGTTAGAAATGAAGATTTATGTTTTTGAAACAGTACAAAGCAAGTCAGGTGTTGTAACATAAGAATAGTCCTATAAGGTATTAATGTATGAATGTGGTTTGCATAGGCATCATTAGTATTGTAACTGTATGCTCAATATGTGAAGTGTTTGCAGTACATGAGATAGGTTCTGGGATATTTTGTGGGGTCTGGAAAACTTGCAATGTGATACAATGCTCTATGTTCATCTGCCAACTTACAGGTATAGTTCATTTTTGTTCATTAACACATTGTGGATGGGCGGCAATATGTACATCTCAAATGAGTTTTGGCCTGAGAATGGGTGGTAACACTTAGATGTCAGTAGTCTGGATGGCACACTTGAAGTCGGGGAGAATAGATAACTGTTTCTCTTTTACACTACGAGCATTAACTCTGTTTAGTAACTGATGATAGCAATTGCAATTGTGATTACTATAATTATTGTGATATTCACCAACATAGTTTAGTTTAAAATCCCATAGATGGTATCATTCTCTTTTAGCACCAACAAGAAAGAAGACCTTAACCCATTCACACCAGGGCGATTCCGGCTCTGAATGGTTAGAATGCCGGGGTTTTTGAACGCATAAGCCTAACACCTCAGGGTTCTCGGGTGCACTAGCCACGAGCCTGGGCTGTCCACTCGCTCACCCCGAGTACCGGCCTTGACCAAATATCTCGTTGCCAGCGTCTGACGCAAAAACCATGAAACGTGTCAGTACATCATCTGGCTCGAATGGGTTAAGTGCAGCCATCCACAGTCTTTACCAAGCACTATCTTCAGAAAACTATGACACAGCAAGATGCCGATCTGCAGGTCTAAAGTATCAATAAAATACTGGGAAGAGGAAGATGATCCAGATCATGTGCAGCATCATCTATGAGCCCGTGCCCTAATGAAAGCTTTGTGCTGTGACACACCCAGTTGTTTGCACAAATCTCCTTCTGATTCCCCCTCTTCATCTTTTTCATTGGGAACAGTTAGTTCTTCCATATTTGCTTAGGAAAGCATACACATATGAAAAAAATAAAATTTTGTTTTCCCATCAAACTGTTGTACTTATATCATCCTTAACCCATTAACGATGGGTGACTAGATATCACGTCTCGTGGTTTTTGTGCCAAACGCCGGGGACACATTATTTTGTCCAGCCCGGTACATGGGATGAGCCAGCGCACAGCGCTGCCTCGCGGCCAGTGCGGCTGAGAATCCCAACGTATTAGGCTTATGCATTCAAGAGTCCCGGAATTTTGGTCTTTTTAAGCCAAAATGGCCCGTCGGGAAGGGGTTAAGTATAAAGAACATAATGAGCTGATATGGATCCTATACTACAATTTTAGTCTACTACAACAGGGATAAACACTGGCAGGTGACAGATATAAAACACAAAATAATGACAAACACAGGTATGGCTCTAGTATGAGTGAATGAAAGAGAGTGAGAAAGGTTGTGATATGTTGGATGAAGCTCCATCACTCTGAAATGAAACCCATCTGGGATGCCTTGCAGGAGGCAATAGTGCCCATCCTGGGTACCAGTCGAGCAAATCTATCTCCCACCAATTATCACTGTTGCATAAATTTTCTTTTTCCTCTATTTCTTAACCAAGCTTCCAAAGGCTCCAGGATGGGTTTATTTCAGAGTGAGGCAGTTTGATGCAACATACCTTGACTTTTCCCTACTAAGAGTCATTGTAGAGCTAGAGCCTTTTTAGTGAATTATTTTTTGTGTGTTTTACTGTACATAGAGACTTATATCTGTCATATCACAGGTTCAATGTTGCAGTTGACTAAAATTGTAGTACAAAATCCATATCTACGATACTATAGAGCAAGAGGTCATCAACTTGCTGTGTGCCATCACTCTCTAAAGATAGTGCTTGCTAGAGACTGTGGATGGGTGTGGCTCTCTCCCCTGCTGGTGCTAGAAGAAAGAGGTGCCATCCAGGTTTTGGATGTTAGGTGAAACCCATTTTGCTTAATATTATGGTAATTGCAGTAATTATGACTGCAACTGTCATCATCACTCGCTCATTACTCATAGTACAATAAAATAACACAGTGATCCAAAATCCCCGAACATATTGACGCCTGTTGTCAAGCCAGAGCTCCAGTGTCATGTATGATGAAAAAACACGTCACCTGTCGTTAACAGCTGGTATAAAGTTAGCCAAAATCAGAAATACAAATTTATATGACAAAGTCAACAGGTCAACTTTGCACAAACTAATTCAGTTATCCACACATATGGATGACCTTACAAACTGTTTTATTTATAATAGCCTTTACAATATCATTAATAAATTATCTCTTTTACATAGGTTCAATGACAGTTATCCTGGGTATGTTTAGACAGTAATGCTTTGCTATGATAACCCCTAAAAATCTCATAAACTTCCAAAGTTACCCCATTCATAGTCAGCAACTCAATATACCAAATACCCAAAGGTTAAAGAGCATATGATTCACTCTTTTCATGATGAGTTTAAAACTCCTTTGTCTGAGGTTGTGATTATAAAAAGTCACAGTGACACTTCTCATATGTGAAAACATACAAATGCACATTTCTTTTAAGTTTTCCATAATAACGGGGGGGGAAAATTAAAAATGTAAATTGAACTACAAAAATCTGAGGGCCATATGATAATGAATTACAAGGAGAGCAGTTTGCCTTTACCAAAGTTTTTGAGAGTTGATAGACTTCTGTCAAAGGACAAAGTGCCTACTAAACAAAAGTGGGTCATGCTCCTTCAGAGCATTCATTTACTTACTTAGTAATCAATCATCATAAAATAATTTTTCAGTACTTGAAGTCTGTGATACTATTCTTTTTAGTATTAACAAATCAACCTTTTTGCTGGTCTAATTTTTTTTTTCTGATTTTTTTTTATTGCAACTTATTGTAAATATATATTGAAAATGTCTTCATACCGTTTACAAGGGGAAATTATTTGCAATGCCATACCATTCATTTTGTCCAGTACATGCACACAAACAAAATAAAGTGAAGATAGAATAACTTCATTTTCTCCAAGCTGTTATCATTAACCCTCTCTGGACGGGTGGTACAGCATGTGTACCGCGCATTCAAAAGCCCAGTTGCCGGGCGGCACAGTATTGTGCCAGCCATTCAATTGATTTAGGCCTAATAATTCGAACGCCCCGGCATTTGGACATTCAAGGCTTCATTTTCTCCAAGCTGTTATCATTAACACATTCACGCTGGATGACATGCTCTCACATCATGAGAATATTTCGCTCAGTCAGATGACATTAGATGATCTCTTCCTCTAAATACACATTTTACATAGTTAGGTATGTATACACTCATTGCAGTTCCAGTTGTATAGACACATTGTTCTTGACTTGTCAAAAAAATAAAATAAAAATAAAAATGCCTTACAGCATCCCATAAAATCGGGTGGGTAAAAGTGCTCTCAGAGGTGCAGTACAGCATCGCACCAGGAGGCTGCATGCGCTTGTTACCTTCACAGCAGGAGCAGTATTAGGCAAATGACTGGGCTGGTGCAGATGGATTAAACCCTCATACCATAGAGACTAAGATTTATTGAACACATTCGTGCCGGTTGACATCCAATCATGTGGTTGGAAAATATCCCCAGACCTGGGTTCCAGATGGGCCAATTGTGACGTGCTGAAATGTCAGCAATAAAATGAGTTGCTGTTAACCTGTTGCAGACGGGTGGCAGCACATACATGCCAAACGAGATTCTGACCTGATGACAGGTGACAACAAATAGGGTCCGTAGAAATCATGGCATATTTGAAGTTTGAGGAAAATGGATCGCTGTGTTTCTCTACTACACTGTGAGTACAAATTCTACTAACCCATTCACACCAGGTGACGTCCTATCATGTCAAGGTACTATTTCTCTCACTCCAGGTGACGTCCTACCACATCATGATCTCTCCCTCAAAACCCTTGTCTTACATTGTTATGTTAACACATAATCATGGGAGCTCCATTTGTACTGATATATTTTTATTAACTTGTGAAAATAATGTAAAATATAAAAAACTCCTGTCACCCTATTAAAGCGGCCAAGTAAAAAGCACTCATTGAGACGCAGCACGGCATCGCATTGGGAAAGATCCCGTGCTTAGTCACTACATAATTGTTATCTAGCCAGCAAGAGCAGCATAATGTAAATATAAGCCCTGGTATGAATGGGTTAAGTGACTGATGATGCCAATTGCAATCATAATTACTATTACAGCAGTAATATTCACCAAAATAGGTTTAATTTATAGCACCTTATAGCACCAGCAGGATAGGAAGGTTTGAAGGGTGCCCATCCCCAGTCTCTATCAAACACTATCTTTACAGAGAGAGAAGCGCAGGATGTGCAGGGTAGAAAGAAGTAGGTGATCCAGACCATGCACAGTGTCTGCAATGTGCTTTGGTGCCAAGATGGTACTTGTGGCATTCACAGTCATAAGCAGAGGTCTTATTCCTCTTCCCATCTCTGCATTTACTTTCACTGGGGATAGTTATTTCTTTTGTATTACTTACAAAAGTACACAAATGTAAAAAATATTAACTTTTTGACCTCCCATGAAGCACTGAGTATAAAGAATGTAATGAGCTGATATGGATCCTATACTACAATTTTAGAATATTACAACATCAATAAACACTGTCAGATGACACATTAAGTCTCATAAGTTAGAAAAACACATAAAAAATTGCAAACACAAATATGGCTCTGATCTTATAACTTGAGAATGAAAGAGTGAATTATAAATCTAGTAAGGATCCCTTGCTCTGAAATAAAACCCATCAGAACAGGTGGCACTGGTGACCTTCCTGACGACCAATCAAACAATTATATCCCCATCTTATGAAATGGTAAGTATTGTCGTAATTATCATTTAAGTTCCTGTGTTTTAATAAATCTGATATTACTATCTTTTACTTCAAAATCAAGCTGCCATTCATACAAATACAAACAACTGAGGTGCTTTAACTCTTAAATGTTCTGTTTATAACTTTGTACCATTTTCCAGTTATTATTTATTGTTATCATTTATAATCAATACTGCTTTACATGTGAAATGTCTCCTCTCTTTCTGTGAGATTCCTGGCATAGCTGTAAAAACACAAGTAAAAAAAAAAAAAATTCAACTGAATATTCATGAACCTTTGAACAGACTAAGGCAGACAATCGAAATGACAACATAAGGTGAAAAAAGACAACGGATGTTTTTTCCTTCACCAGTTCAATACCTCCATGTTGACCTATTAATGTTAAGTTATGATTACCACATAACTTAACATTAATCTTCCTATACCTGTGGCAAATGAAGACACAAAGAAAAGGAAAATTTATAAAAATACAATAGAGAAAGCAAAGTATGGTCATTACCTTTGGTCCATACTGAGGGTGAGCCTGGACATCCTTCACAATGACGTAACACTCAAGCATGTAGAGACAGTTCCATTTGCACCGGTCTTCAGAATGCAAAGCCACTTCTTTCTGGTTTTTAAAGCCATGAGCACAGTCACTGCACCAGTACCTCATTGACTTAATATAATGGCTCCACTTAAAATCCTTTGCTCTTAACTTTCGAGTTGACACAGGTCGTGGAAGAGTTTTTATGATCACCGAGTTCTCATTGTGGAACACTTTACTGGTATGTGATTTCTTTGCTTTTTTACCCACCACCTGTCCCGAGGATGATGAAAGCTTGTCTCCACTATCAGGTTCATTGCCCGAGTCTGACGAGTTGACGGCCAGCTGCTGGGCCTTGATGGTGGCAATGCACTGCTCTACATTGTCCTGCTCTTCCATCTGTGAGTCTGCCAAGATGATGGAGGACTTGACTAACATGTTACCGAGTGGACCGTCCTCCTCGCTTGACTTCTCGGCTCTTATTGCTTGAATCTGTTCCTCCAGCTCTGTCTGACGCAGCTGCTCCTGTAGGTGGCGGTGGCGGCGCTCCTGCCGCTCTCTCACAAGTCTGGCCTGTTTGACACGCTTAGGACCTATAAAGATTCCTTCGCGGCTTTGACTTTTGCGGCGGCGTTTTGCTGGTCTTAGCTGGACAAAGGTTGGAGATCCATCTTCGCTATTTATTTCACTATCTGAGGAATCACAAGACTGGGAGTTACCTTTCACTGCTGAAGGATGAGTGGGCAGGACCCCATAGCCATTAACAGATCCATTTTCATGGACTGTTATAGTGCACTTGTAGTCATCTAGATCATCAATTTGGCTGTATTGCTTGGCTGCCAATGTTTTGCTCTTGGGTCCAATCTTGTACACTGGTTTCTTTGGGACTGAATTTGTTGGGGGCCGAGTGGTTGTCTTTGACTTGCTTTGGTAATCCATGTGATTGTCTACTGCAGCAAGTTTTTCCTTTTGGAAATCAGGATCCTCAGTGATCTCCTCCCGTTCAGTTGGTGGATAATGCCCAAGTTGCTCCTCTTCCTCATTCTCACCTGGTTCCTGCTCAATAGTGTCCTCCAGCTCTTGATCTGATTGTCTTTGGACCACAGCCTCCTGTGGCCCCTCTGCTGCCTGGGGCTCTGGTACTGAGGCCACTGGCTGGGCTGGCACTTCCTGCGGCTGCATCTGGAGTTGTGGCTCTGGCTGTTGCTTCTGGGCCTGTTGTTGCTGTTGTGGTTGTTGTGGCTGTGACTGTGGCTGTGACTGTGGCTGTGACTGTGGCTGTGGCTGTGGCTGTGACTGTGACTGTGGCTGTGACTGTGGCTGTGCCTGTGGCTGTTGTGGTTGCTGTTGTTGTGGCTGTGAGTGGGAAGGTGGCTGTACCTGCGATTGTTGCATTTGGGGTGGCTGTTGCTGTGTAGTGTGTGGAGATTGCTGTGGAGTGTGTGGAGGTTGCTGTAGAGTGTGTGGAGGTTGCTGTGGAGTGTGTGTAGATTGCTGTGGAGTGTGTGGAGGTTGCTGTGGAGTGTGTGGAGGTTGCTGTGGAGTGTGTGGAGGTTGCTGTGGAGTGTGTGGAGGTTGTGGAGTGTGGGAAGCTTGCTGTGGAGTGTGTGGGGATTGCTGTGGAGTATGTGAGGGTGGTTGTGGAGTGTGTGGGGGAGGCTGTGGAGTGTGCGGGGGTGGCTGTGGGGTGTGAGGTTGTTGTGCCTGAGGGGCATGTGTTTGCTGCTGTGGTGTGTGTGGTGGCTGAGTTTGTGGTTGCGACTGTGACTGTGGTGTTTTTGGCCGAGGAGTTTTGGGCTGCGGAGGCTGAGGCGTCTGTGTCTGGAGGGCCTGGGGAGGCGCACTCTGGGGCTGAGGGGGCTGGTGTTGCGCTTGTATTGGGGGCTGTGGCTGAGACTGCATGATCTGAGACTGGAGCATCTGCTGTGATTGTGCTTGCGCTTGCAGAGACTGTGGTGGCTGGGGCAGCTGAGGTTGTGGTGGCTGCGACTGCTTCTGTGGCTGGGAATGTTGTTGCTGAGGCTGCTGCTGTGGAAGCTGTGATTTTTGCTGTTGGCCTGCTGTTGGGTACGGGTAAGGGGCATATGACTGAGGGAATCCGCCGGGCTGGTGCCCCTGGCCACCCCAGATATTCCAGCCCGACTTGGAGTCCATGCGGCCAGCGCCAGCAGCAGCATACCAATGAGCTGGATAGCCCTGCTGGCCCGGGGGGCCCCGGCCAGCCAGCTCAGGAGGGTAGCCTGAGCCAGGAGATGCTCCATAGGGAGATGCATAGTTATTTGGCATGGGGTGGTAGTTGGAGGACTTGTGAGCTGCCATGGGAGACTGGGGGTGCTGGCCACCTGCAGAAGACTGACTATTACTACCCTGAGAATATCCGTATGGGTACTGAGTGCCTTGACCTGAGTATCCTGAGCCCACGCCTCCTGACCAGCTAGAGTAGCCAGGCTGTTGGGGCTGCCGCTGCTGCTGTGGGTGATGATGCTGTTGTGGCTGCTGTGATGGGGGTGGCTGTGGCTTGGGGGCCTGCTGGGCCTGGGACAGCTGTGGTGGGTGTTGAGCTTGAATCTGTGGGGGCTGCTGCGGCTGTGTCATCTGTGACTGCTGCTGTGGCTGTGATATCTGCTGCGTCTGTTGGGATTGGGAGATCTGTGGAGGCTGTTGCTGTGCCTGGGACAGTTGCGGGGGTTGCTGAGACTGCTGTGCTTGATGCTGAGACTGTTGTGGTTGCTGGGAGTTCTGCTGTGACTGCTGCCCTTGATGATGGTGAACTTGTTGCCCTTGCTGTTGCTGCTGCTGTTGCTGCTGCTGGCCCTGCAGGTGCTGAGGGGGCTGTGGCTGTTGATGTTGTGACAGTTGTGACTGTTGCTGCGATAACTGAGATTGCTGATGCTGAGGCTGCTGTGCTTGCTGGTGTTTTGGCTGTGGCACTTGATGCTGTGTAGCAGATGTTGGCTGCTGCTGATTAGTCTGTTGATAGCTAGTCTGCTGTTGTTGTGGCAACTGGTGTTGCACAAAATGTGACTGTGCTGGGCTCCAGGATCTCTTACCAATCTGCGACACCTGTTCTTTCAAAACTGCAGTGGCTTTTTCCATGGACAGTGGCTCCTTGGCAACCTCCTGGGGACTAGGTTGTTGATTTGCTATGGAACTGTTAGTTCTATCATCCTCTTTCTGCTGTGGAGAATTTACCCGAGAAGAGTCACTGGTATCTTCAAGGCGAGAATTCAGGTGGCGTTTCTTCTCTGCCTTTTCGTACATCATCTCTTCTTGAACATGAGAGGCTTCCCTTGATGGAACATGGTGCAGAGAGGGGAGTGTTCCATGGATAGTTGTTGGAGACGATGGCACGTGACGTGACAAATCCTCTGGAACATCTCTCCTCTCATCTGCCATGGATTTCTGGTCCTCTTTATGGCTGTCAGGTGTTCCATGTGACATCTGCAATCCTTTGTGCACATCCACTTGCTGACTGTGATGCTGGTCTGGCACGACTTGCTCCTTCTGTGCCTGGGCCTCCCTCTCTGGCATGCTGTACTCCTCGGCAACTGTCCGAGATGCAGCCCGAGAACAGTGGGAGTTTTCTGCTGACTGCTGCTTCAGCTGCGATATTCTCTGCTCAAACCCATCTGGCATGGATGATCTTCCTGCTGGGGACACCTGTCTTCTGGTTGGACTCTGACTTGT
>BOPN01000737.1:145244-147744 GCA_017312705.2 Penaeus japonicus | reverse complement strand
GCTTGTGCATGTATGTAAGCTTGTGCATGTGTATGAGCGTGTGCGTGTGAGCGTGTGTATGAGTGTGTGTGTGAGCGTGTGTAAGTGTGTGCACATGTGTGTGTGTGTCCATGTGTGTGCATGTGTGTGAGTGTGTGCATGTGTGTGAGTGTATGCATGTATGTGAGTGTGTGCATGTATGTGAGTGTGTGCATGTGTGAGTGTCTGCAATGTGTGTATGTGTGTGTGCACGTGTGTGTTTGTGTGCATGTGTATGTGTGTGTGTGCATGTGTGTGTGTGATTGTGTGTGTGCATGTGTGTGTGTGCATGTGTGTGCATGTGTGTGTGTGCATGTGCATGTGTGTGTGTGCATGTGCATGTGTGTGTGTGCATGTACATGTGTGTGTGTGCATGTACATGTGTGTGTGCATGTGCATGTGTGTGTGTGTGTGCATGTGTGTGTGAGCCCGTGTGTGTGAGCACATGTTTGAGTGTGTGCGTGCGAGTGTGCGTACACATGCGTGTGCCAGTGTGTGCATCTGTGTGTGTGTGTGTGTGTGTGTGTGTGTGTGTGTGTGTGTGTGTGTGTGTGTGTGTGTGTGTGTGTGTGTGTGTGTGTGTGTGTGTGTGCGAGTGCGTGAGCATGTGCGTGTGTGTACATTTGAGGGCATGTTGTGTGCATGTAAGTGTGCGTATGTGTGCATTTGTGGGCATGTGTGTGTATTTGTGGACATGTATGTGCATTTGAGGGCATATATGTGCATGGGTGTGTGCATGGGATATATGCACATGCTATTCTGGGCCCTATGCACTTGAGACTGAAATTAAGAAACTACATATGGGTGGATGGGTGCGTGTGAGTGCTCACATATATACGTGTGGGTGTGAATGTGTGTATGCATATGTGTGTGTGTATATGCCTGCATTTGTGCATGTGCACTTGTGTTTAAGTGTTTTTGCACAAGAATGTATGCATGCATTTTCTGAGACACATTATGGTCTAGTGAAAAACACTACTGAATGCACTTTCAATGACATAAGAACACAAAATCCAGAGCACTTGAGCCGGGCATCCACTTCGTCTTTGTTCACAGGACTCCCTGTATGACCAAGTGCTGCCTTACACACTGACTCTAAATGAAAAGTGGTACTCCTGCACACTTACTCTTCACTAAAGGAAGAGCAGACAGCATCGTCAAAAGCCTTACATAAAACCCTCAAGCATACAAATGAAAGAATGATCTGTACTCTGGTGTGATCTTCATTATTTCTCACAAGATGTGAAATAACACCTGCTTCCTCTTACAAAACAAAGCACATACAAATGTGTGTAGCAAACTACCAATAATGAATTCAGTGGTAACTATTTGTAATGAATTATGGTTAACATTACTTCTCAGCTTGCAATACCTCACAATATATGAAATTAACAGTTAATGATTTATGCATTACATGTTACATGTAACTATAACACACAAAACCAAACATGTTACTTTCCAGTTATTTCAGAATTACAAACATCTAAAAATCAATCTCAATAGTAAATCAGATAGAGCTTAAAGAGTAATTGGCTTAAAATGCACTTTATCTTCACAAATCCAGTCTCCCTGCCAACAACCTGAACTTTGTTTCTTTATGAGAGGCACAAAGGTATCCACTGGAGCCATCCATCACAGCTTTATCTTACAACTCAGCTGTTTGTCAGCCTAGCTGCCTCTCCACACTCACACTGCCTCAAAACCTGCTTAGAAGGGCCTCCGCAAGCAATGCCTGAGCAAATCCATTTTCAGACACAGGCACAGGCATTGCCGAAACGGAGACCTCGGCACCAGCACCAGCCTCGGCCCTCGGTCCTCCCAGCACAGGCACAAGCACTGCCTTTAAATCCCTTCGGTTTGCCCACAGCAGAGCACACACGACCCATGCCAGAGGCCAGACCCATTGCCTGGCCGAGTGCTCTGTTTCACCTATGCAAATCGGGGCAGACACGATCACCCATGCATGCACTTTGAACATACTGCACATGCAACCTGCGGCGCGACGCCCTCGATGCAAAGCCCTCGGCGAGCGAGGTGTCAGGAAAGGGCGACATCCGGAGAGCCCTTTGCACACACAGAGACACACAGACAGACAGACACAGACGGACACAGACAGACAGACAGACACAAACACACACGGCTGGCCCCCTCCTGCCCCTCCTCCTCCTCCTCCTCCTCCTCCACCAATCAATAACCGCGGAGGGCGAAGTCTCCTTCTTGTGCCCTTCTCTCCCTCGCCCCGCCGAGCCCTCGTGCCCTCCCAGGCTCCAAGGGCCGCCTCCTCCCGCCGCCCCGAGTCCGCTGGGATCCCGGCCGGATTCCCAGGTGGATTTTCAGGTGCATTTCCAAGGATAAATAACCTGTCCCCGAGTCCCTTGCAAGGCCCTGCAACATGAACAAAGCAAATCGCCCCTTTGCCGCCCTTAATCGCTATGACAGGCGAGACTAACCTTCTGCAGGTGCTGGGCATGGCTCTCCACGC
>BOPN01000737.1:124177-129177 GCA_017312705.2 Penaeus japonicus | reverse complement strand
TATAATAAGTGAGTCTGCCTGACTTGCAAGGCATAGAGAGTTAATACCGGTTGAAAGTTAAGTATATAGTTGTTGAAATGCTATTTTTATCTCAATTATGAACTGAAAATTATATTGTAAAATGAATCAATGTTCCATTATCAACAGTGAAAGGATGTATTTTAAGAGATGATGACACTGATTGCATTATCGAGCTATAATCTAAAGCAAAATAAACCTAGAAACACACAAATAACTCCGTTGATTTATCTTTACGCAAGATCTAATCATATATTCCAAATTTATAACATGATCTTCTAATATGATGCAATAACCATGCATCAAGTGTCTCGAAGCACACCTACGCATGTGCATTTTTAGCCAGGACGGTACAAAAAAAAAAAAAAAAAAAAAAAAAAAAAAACTAAACCAAACAAGTTACATCTCCTTGGTTACTAACAGTGAAGTTGGCGGGGGCGTGAGGGCGTGCTGGAGGGTGTAGGGCGAGGCTGACGGTATCTGCACCGAGGTCATTGCGGGCGATGCAGCGATATACATTATAGTCCTGTTGCGTAACGTCCCGGACTTCCAACACCGATTGCCACAACACCAGCTCATCCACCAGCTGTGTGAAGGAAGAAAGAAGTGGGAGTCGTGGTGAGAAGCCTGATGATTTTTTTTTTTTTTTTTTTTTTTTTTTGTCAAAGGAACTCTCTTTTGTGATGCTTTGCGAGGAAAGTTCGTGGAGTTAAAGGGAGAGACGAGAAGAAGAAGAAAAGAAAAAAAAATCGAAAGAAAGAAACACGTGTGAATATGATTCCGGAAGTTTTTATATGGCTTTCTGTGACGGAGGAGAGTTGTGTTGTTATTGGTGGTCTGCCGGCAAGGTGTGGAGGATGTTGAAGCGGTAAACAATAATTTCTTTCTCTCTGTCGCTCTCTCTCTCTCTCTCTCTCTCTCTCTCTCTCTCTCTCTCTCTCTCTCTCTCTCTCTCTCTCTCTCTCTCTCTCTCTCTGACGGCTAAATAATAAAGTTGAAAAGGCAAAAGTATTAGCAATTTCTGATTCGTCTATCATGATATCTGTTACCAACCAATATAATTGTTACCTGTTATCTGTCTACATATCCATTTTTCTATCTGATTCTATGTCTAGTCTGTCTATCGTTATGTAGACGTTAAGGTGAAATATATATATACGAAATAGTATACTATACACCAGTAAAGTCAATAGGAACCATACGATGTGCAAATAATTCCATTTAATTTGAAATTATAGAAACATTTGCGAAAATAACGGGGCATTAATGATGACGTCAAGCACACTGAATGGAGGTAACGTGAGGCAAATAAGTACTTGCAGATCCTCTAGTTCTGTGTACACTAATTCACTCTGTACAAACGATTTCCTCGCACGCAAGAAGTTCGGCTGTGAAGACATAATTGCCTATTATTATGGACGATATTTTATTCGGAGATCCTAGCACTTCACTGAGGATCCTTGGTAAGTGCAGTGGTTGTGTATTATGAATGGTTAGATCAGTGCTTGCTTTCCCTCCAATAGCCTCCACTCATGAACCCGTATAGCAGTTGGTTAGTTACTCATCAGCTGATAAGCCGTTTCCTTATCACCTTGTTAATGGTTCATTTGTACATTCGCTACCACCACAGGGTCCTACTATCCTACTAATCAGGCTAACTAGCTTCTTCGTAATACCCGGATGATTTATTCTATAATGCATTTTTCATCGCCACTTGGAGGTTCAGTAACTCAACACCCATCGCCATACAGACTACTTACTACCCTATCCTCCATTACGATGTGGATGGAGCACTAACTAACCCTTTTTCCTCTACCTCAGAAATGGGTCGTTCGTAAACATGAGGTTCATCTAACATACCTTCGTCTCGTGTATGGTGTACTTCCCGCTGTTGAGTAGTGTCAGCCCGTCGTTCCGGCTCCAAACGAAATTGGGCTGAGGTGCCGCCCGCACATAGCACTCCAGACGCCCAATGCCGCCCAAAACCGCCCACGTTTCACGAGATACGCCCACGTCGTTGGCTGCCATCACCTTTTCTGGAAGAGTCGGTCACCAAGAATATGAGTTAAGAGTTACTTGCATGTAGATCGGGTATATACATTGCAAATTAGGTGCTTAAAGGCAAAAAAAAAAAAAAAAAAAAAAAAAAAAAAAAAAATGTATATGAAGAGAAGGAATGACAAAGATGGAGGGGAGAGGAAAAGGGGAAGGCAGGCAAAGGGAGAGAAAGAGCGACACACACACAAAGATATATAAGTAGATAGAGAGAGAAAGAGAGAGTGAGAGTGAGAGAGAGAGAGAGTGAGTGAGTGAGGGAGAAAGATAGATAGATAGAGAGAGAGTGAGAGAGAGCGAGAGAGAGAGTCAGGATGAGAGAGAGAGAGAGAGAGTGAGGGAGGGAGAAAGATAGAAAGATAGAAAGAGAGAGAGAGAGTGAGAGAGAGCGAGAGAGAGTCAGAATGAGAGAGAGAGAATGAGAAGGGGGGGGGGGGCAGACAGACAGAGTTAGAGAGAGAGAAAGATTGAGAGAGGGGAGGGGGGGCAAACAGAGAGAGAGAGAGAGGCAGAGATAGCGAGAGAGTGAGAGAAAAAAAGATAGAGAGAGGGGGGAGACAGACAGGCAGAGATAGATAGATAGAGAGAGATGGAGAGAGAGATAGAGAGAGAGAAACTCATACACACATGAAGGTTACAGAATATGTATATTACCATATTTCCATGTTAAAAGCATTATGTTAATGTACCGAAATCCTTGAAGAAAAAGTGTATGCGAGGGGACGGACTTTCCATTAGCATGAGGAAAGAAATTCTTTAAAGAATCATGCTATTTAATTCACCTCTTCTCTCAAATTCTTTGGCATTCATTGACTATCCTTTTTTATGTTTTTTTCTCTTTTTCTTTTTCATTTTTGTTTCTGTCAAATGAAAGATTTTTTTTTTCTTCAAAACGTTATCAGTGTATCGTAATCAAATGTACTTGGAACTCATTCCACCAGTACTGATTTTACAAGATTCATATGAGACCCAACAAGAATGTCTAACGCTTCTATATCTGTTTAACTACAATGCTAACATATCAACATATTAAACACTCACATACACACTCACACACAGGGCGTAAAGGGGGAGAGAGAGAGAGAGAGAGAGAGAGAGAGAGAGAGAGAGAGAGAGAGAGAGAGAGAGAGAGAAAACAAACAAACAGACAGAAGTAGGATAGAATAGGTACCCAACATTAATCGCACTTTCTTTATCGACAGGAAGAAACAGACCTTGCAAAAGCTTAGTTCATTTTTATGAGACGTTGATATCAGATTCCTGAATTCTGGATCAGATGGAAGGATGATTCGAAGCGTGCATTTTTCGCGTCCACACTTCCAGCGTCGATAGCGGACCGTGAGAAATGAGGGTACGGTACAGAGCGAGCTTCATGTTTCATATATTCCAAAAATTGCCACATCTTTGGACGGGCAGGCTTTAATGCTTTAAAGGATGGAGTGTTATCAACGAGAAGTTTTATATAGTCTGTTTTTTTATAGTTAGTTAATTAAGCATTTGCTGCACATGCAAGGAAGTAAAGGATAATTAATCCGGTGAAGTGATTGAGAAATTAAGTCCGAAATAAGTGATAATATGTGAATCACTTTGATATATGTTTTACCACATGTGAGCGCCGAGAGTCCGGATCAATAACACTTCTTCAATATTTACATATATGATAATACTGATAAAACACATTTTTTAAATACATGTACGTATCTGTTATTCAGTTCCAGGTATAACTACAAATTCAAGGCAAGCTTTGCAACTTTGTACTTTCTGTTTGTCTTTCTTCGTATCATCTTTAATTGGTAAAACAATTGTGTAGATGAGAAGTGGCTCATGTTAGTCTCTGTCTCTGTCAGTTTATACGTCTGTCGGTATTCATATATATATACCATTTCAGACCGGGGAAACTTATATCAAAATAAACACGAATCAAGAATCCTCAATGCAATCTCCCCCAACTTCTCCCAACTTAGCAAGGGAGAGTGGAAGAGGATCTTTCTGCTTCCAAAAAGGAGCGTCATGGAAGAGGAAATAAAACTGGAATCAAGAGAACGTCGTAGCAGGAAGGACAGCGGTCATTTCAATATTCACAGACAGATCCAAAATTGAAGACTTTGGAAAGGCAACACTCAGCTTGTCAAAAAAAAACATTGATAGATTCATCAGCCAGACAACAGCAGGCTTGGCAGCTGAAATCTTACGGATATAAAATGTAAAAAAAAGGAGAAAAAGAAATGGTTTAATAAACAAACTGAAATATCAGCCACTATAGTAAAAACTATACAAAATTAGAATAAGTCAGCATCCATAAGCAATAAAAATCGAAAACATAAGACTTCCTCTACGCACTGTTTCGAGGCCACTACCTGAAGCTTACATCACATTAGGAGGTACATGACTACAGAAAAATAAAGACAACTCGTTGACATTGCTGTTGCAAGAACTAGAATATGACGCACGAGATTGATAAAAAGTCAGCATATACCAAAAGTAGGTAACCTTGTAAAAGAAGGGAAAAAATGCAAGCAATCACTCATACAACGCCCCCACCCCCCTCCCACCCCCATACACACACACAAACACGAACACATACATCATCTTTGATTTATTGTTAAGTTCATCATCATCGATATAACTATAATTTTCACCATCCTCATTGTCTTTATCCGCTGCCATAACCATTCCAGCGATACCTCCAGAAATATCATATTCTAATATCTTAATACAATACCTATTCATCTTGAAAGCTTAAAAATACATAACAGCAACTGTAGACTCACGAGTAACAATGACGCTCGTTGTAGCCGGCGGAGCAACGCCCACTGGGTTCGACGCCCGACAGAGATAGACGCCCGTGTCCGCCCTCGACGCACTCCCGATGCTCAGCTTGGCCACGCCCACGCCCTTACTGATGACCTGCTCGGTGCTGAGGGTGG
>BOPN01000737.1:82500-85000 GCA_017312705.2 Penaeus japonicus | reverse complement strand
CGAAAATTTGCCAAAAATTGTTCCTTTTCCAGCTGGCCTTCCAAGCGTTCTCGTCCCTCAACACCATAGCTAGACCAATCACGGGTGACCCGAGCTGGGGGTACGTATAGTGGACCCTCTTCGCGGTCGAGTCCTCATGTACACTAACCCGCCGGCACGCACACACACGGCATAATTTCCATATACAACACATATCATATGTACCGAACTAAATTCACATATATCAGAATACCTCTAGCTAATTTCACAGTTGTGACCTAATCCCACGCTCTCTTCAAACTAATCTTCCCAGAACAGAAGATTATTTTGACGAGCATACACAATTGCGAGATGCACACAAGCCTATGCTAAACTGCGCTGCCAACACATGCGCAGATCCCAACCCCGTAGCCCCGATGACGGCGGTGACGTGGCTCCTGGGCCTGCCCTTCCATCATCCGTGCTGCTCCGATGGTCACGGCCTCGTCTGCGGTCTGTCACGGCGCGCTGGTCCATCTGAACTAACCAGCTCTCTGCTTCTCCTTTGGGTTTGTTGTCGTCTGTTCCCCCGTCGGTTGGGCACTTCTCTTTTTCCTTCCCAGACGCATCTGCTGGTGGACCTTCAGCTGCAATCCGCGTCCTTGGTAGTTATACTGGCAGGCACTTTTCTGCCAGGGACTCCTCTGGTGATCTCTCCTCTGCCGACACCTCCTCTGGTGACCTGCCCCTGATCGGTGGATCCTCCGAACGGCGCTCGAGTCGTGGTGTTTCCGCAGAAGGGCGCCTCACGCTCGATGGTTCCCTGGGACGGCACTCTATGTCCATTAACTCCTTGGGCGGGCGACCCGCGCCCATCAGCTTCTCAGGGGGACGTCCCACGCCTTGCAGTTTCTCATCCAGGTCATCACCCTCCCTCGCCATGCTCGCCACTATTGATGCTCCTCCTCTGCATGTACTGGTACCGTAGGATCCTCCTGTGCTCCTCTGGTGCATACATCTCTGCCAGCGGCACCTCTGGTGCCCGCGCCTTTGCTGGCAGCTCCTCCGGTGTACGCGCCTTCGCTGACGGCTCCTCTGGTGCACGCGCCTCCGCTGGCGGCTCCTCCGGTGCATCGTCTCTGGCGGCGGCTCCTCCAGTACACGGATCTCTGGCAGCGGCTCTCGGTGCACGCGTTTCTACTGACGACACCTCCGGTGTACGAATCTCTGCAGATGCCTCCTCTGGTGCACGAACCTCTGCCGGCGGCTCCTCCTGCTCTGGTTGACGCCGCTGGCGCTCCACGAGCTTCTGCTACCTCTTATCTCTCTCTCTCTCTCTCTTTACATATATATATAATATATATATATATATATATATATATATATATATATACATATATATATATATATATATATATATATATATATATATATATATATATATATATATATATATATATATGTGTGTGTGTGTGTGTGTGTGTGTGTGTGTATATATAAATATATATATATATATATATATATATATATACATTGATAATAATGAAAATATATATATATATATATATATATATATATATATATATATATATATATATACATATATACATATATATACATACATACATATATATATATATACATATATATATATATATATATATATATATATATATATATATATATATATATATATATATATATATATATATTTATATATATATATATATATATATATATACATATATATATATATATATATATATATATATATATATATATATATATATATATATATATATATATATATATATATATATATATATATATATATATATATATATATATATATATATATATACATATACATATTCATATACATATATATATATATATATATATATATATATATATATATATATATATATATATATATATATATATATATATATATATATATATATATATATATATATATATATATATATATATATATATATATATATATATATATATATATATATATATATATATACATATATACATATTCATATATATATATATATATATATATATATATATATATATATATATATATATATATATATATATACATATATATATATATATATATATATATATATATATGTATATATATATATATATATATATATATATATATATATATATATATATATATATATATATATATATATATGGGAAAATGTTTGTGCTCTTTCGCCATTCAAAATACATTCTGTTCTGAAAGTTATTCCCGATTTATCGTTGACTTTTCATTGAGTGCCTTGAATGGGAATATATTTAGTTTTAGCTTACAGTATCCACACACTCCATCCAGCTCTTCTTGTTATTATTACCAATTGAGAAGATTACCTGGTATGTGCCCAAAATACCTATATGTGCCATTGTTACAGTTACATAATTGGAATAGATCCTTCTTGTGTGATTAATTTATTTGATCTCTATTATTATCGTTATTATTGTTATTGGTATTGTTATCACCAGAGTCAATATCATTAGT
>BOPN01000737.1:15000-20000 GCA_017312705.2 Penaeus japonicus | reverse complement strand
GGGTAAGGAGGAGGAAAATGGGGGAGGGTAAGGAGGAGGAAAAGGGGGGAGGGTAAGGAGAAGGAAAATGGGGGAGGGTAAAGAGGAGGGTGGGGGGGGGGGGGACGAAGGTGGGAATATTGTAGAGGTTATCTAACAAATAGTGGATATTTCTGTAGCGATTTATTTTGAGTTTTGTTAATGTGTCAATGATCTTTTTCTGATTATAACCATCGTGATCAATCTTGCTGGTGGTAATCATTATCAGTATTATTGTGGTATCAATTATCATTATCTTATCGTTATCAATCCTGTTATTAGTAGTAGTAATAACAAAAAAAGTTATGCATAATAATAATAATAATAATAATAATAATAATAATGATAATAATAATGATAATAATAATAATAAAGATAAAGATAATAATGATGATGACAATAATAATGACAATTATAATGATAGTTATAACAACGATAATGATGATAATTATATTACCAATAATGATGATGATAATGATAATAATAATGGTAATGACAATACTGATATCATAAGTAGCAATAACAATGATAATGATGATAATAATAATAATGAGAATTATAATGATCTTCATTATCATAATAATCAGTTATCATTATCATTAACACAATCATACAATTTTCTAACATTACTTTCATTGTGAAATCATCGTTACAATCCTCACCCTCATACAAGTTGGATATTGATGGTTATCATGATAGCATGATTACCAACAGTAATAGCAATGCTTTGAATGTTATTACCATCGTGAGCATATGCGTTGTATCTGTGGAAATCATTGTGATCAGTATTCCAAATAGTGTTCTACTTGCTCTTTTTTAGGCAGGGGTGAATACTAATGAAGAATTTCTCTCGAAACATAATTCAACTCTACGTTCGAGATGAAAAAAAAAAAATGAAATAACGAGTGGTAAAAAAAATGAACGGAAAAATAGCATTCCTTACGTGGCCATGTTACCTAACGCCGACAGATGATATTTCATTGCAAACCTTGAATTTTCATTTACTGAGAAGCTCTAAAAAAAATGTCCGTTTATTTTTCACTCTATTTTTATATTAGCAGTTAAAACTAGCCACGCCCGTAGCAATACTATCGTAATGAAACTTTGTAACTGAGTTCAGAATATATTTCATTTGACCTTTCTTTATACACTATGTCCTCTTCGAGTAAATCAGGGGTACAGCTATTATTCAGATTTAATCATGAAACCATATACCATAGGAAGAGAGAAAACTAACATACCAATCTCAATCTATCAATTTAAAGAAGAAAGAAAGTATTGCTGATCTATGAAGCCCCAGCTTTTACAATGAGAACAATTACTCATTCGTCAAAATGGGGTCTATTGTGATGTACTCGCCTACTGGTCACAACTACAACAATAACAACAAAATAAAACATCGAACAAGTACTTCGTTGATTAATGTGTGCTGTACTCCTCCCTGTAGGATATTTGTCAGTACTGGTTACAAACGACTGTTTGATGTCCCCGGAGCCAGCGTCCCAAAGCACCCCAGGTGATGCTATGCAACCTGCAACAACTCTCATAAAAGGGCATGCTATATATCTGCTGATTACTTTGCAATCCGAACATAGAGAGGTATGGCACACACACACAAACATACACATACAAACACACACACACACACACATAAACACAAATCAGAAAAAAAACAATCATAGAAAAAAGAAAAAAAAAACAGTTGCGCATTTACCAAAAGAAAGAAAATAAAAAACTGAAACGAGAAGCATAAGGAGCCGCTAGTATATGCCGTAAATGCATATATGTCCTGAATCTCATTTACAAGGGCGAACATGACCCTCGTAACTCAAGGGAACATAAAGAATCGGATGCTCCAAACCCGCGGATCTGACGGAGGCGGGAACGACGCTGCGGCAAAGGTGCTGCGACTCACTCCGGGACTGGCGCGGCGGCAAAGAAGAGGGGGGGAGGGGGTTCTTCTGTCTCTGTTTCTCTGTTTCTCTGTTTCTCTCTCTCTCTCTCTCTCTCTCTCTCTCTCTCTCTCTCTCTCTCTCTCTATATATATATATATATATATATATATATATATATATATATATATATATATATATATAATTCTCTCACCCTCTCCCTCCCCCCCCCCTCTCTCTCTCTTTTTCTATCTATAAATTTATCTATCTCTCCACTTGCGTGGGCATGTATTTCCGTTTATGTATGCTCGCACGCATAAACTTTTTTTTCTTTTTTCTGTACTTGCCTTTTCAGTTTTTGTCTCTTACACATCTTTTATCTGCCCGTCCTCGATTCTTTATCTGCCAGTTCTCAATTCAGTGTGTCCTCTCCTGTTCCAGTCATTCAGATGCAACAACAACAACAACAACAACAACAACATTTTGTTCTCTCGTAACCCTTCTCATCTCATCTCTGACGTATGAATCACCAGCATAAAACCAATGAATGATGCTGTCACGTGGAGTTGACATTTATGGCCTTTTTTCTCGTTTTCTCCCCTATCCTGAAGTAACAAGTGGATTATTGTATACACTCCATCTATAACGCCTGCTTTTCTGTCCCTCTGGGTCTGTCTGTTTCTTCTTTTTTCATCATTCTTTCTTTGTTTGTCGGTACATTTATCCACATGTCACATTTTGTTATCTTTTTATATGAAAAGAAAAATAGAAAGTCAGATAGAGAATGGTACATCTCTGAATACATTTCCGCTCGGATTCAGCGGGGCGAATTCAATCTACTGTTTTGTCTAAATGGATGCAAAATTTTTCTCATGAATTTGTTCTGTTGCATTTTTGCAAAGAGACTCAATATGGAGGAATCTTTATTATGCTCTCGCTGTAAATATTCAAGAATTCAACATCGGGTTCAGTACAATATATGGCACGGTTATGTATATAATACACATGCAGAAATGTTTATCATTATCTTCCCTTAAGTATTCTAACATCGGATTTAGCACAGTATAGAGTAAATGATCTTTATCGATGATATATTTCAAATGCTAAAAATAATCTCATGTATTGATGATATGGTAAAAACACAATTCAGCTGGACTATTTTTCCTGCCTCTCCGTGAGCAAACTTGTGTGATAGTTGAAAGTACCGCAGATTCTGAGATAATTGTCTAACATAATCAGAATTTCTCTGAGACATGCTCCATATTCTGGGAGTTGCTACGGAGAATTTCTAACTTTGAAATTGTTATTCATTATACGAAGAATTAGGAATTAATATTCTTTCAATAATTTCTCTCCGGAAAGACATATCTCGTTTGGCAACAGAAAAAAAGGAAAAGCCCTTTTTCATCTATTGTTTTAATAAACAGACATGACTGACATTTCCATTTGTTGCACGGTTGTTTTTGCATCATTTTCCAATATCAAATTCCTGGTTTTATTCCTAAATTTGGTAATACTCACTATGCTTGGAGGATTTGAATGTATCATATATAAGTGCGCCTATTTTACTTGTAATTAAAACTTTTTTTTTATTATTATTTTGTATTCTATTATTATTATTATTATTATTATTATTATTTTTATTATTGTTTTTTTTAATCTGCTTATTTTCTAAAGAGAGGAATCTTACTGTACGGATTACTCAAAAGCCAACGTGTCGCAAATAACAAGCAATCTGACTTTTATAATTGCTGACTCACATTAATTCCTGGGATCAGCTTCAGCCCGTCCTTGAACCACTCCCTTGGGCTCACCTCAAACCCGCTCTTGAACCACTCACCTGAACTTACTTCCAACCCGCTCTTGAACCACTCACCTGGGCTCACCCTCAACCAGTCCTTGAACCACTCACTTGGGATCACCTCCAGCCCGCTCTTGAACTCCTCACCTGGGCTCACCTTAAACCTTCTCTTGAACCACTCCCTTGGTCTCACCTCCAACCCATCCTTGAATCACTCACTAAGCTCACATCCAGACCGTCTTTGAACCACTCACCTGGCCTCACCCCCAACCCGTCCTTGAACCCCTCACTTGGGATCACCTCCATCCCGCTCTTGAACCCCTCATCGGAGCTTACTTCCAACCCGCTCTTGAACCACTCACCTGGGCTCACCTCCAGGCCGTCCTTGGACCACAACACCTGCGGCGCCGGACGGGCATCTGAAACCAGGCACTCGAGCGCGACCTCTGACCCTACCTCCACCTCGACCACCGCGCCCGAACCCCAACCCACGATGCTAATGCTTGAAGGCGCCACTGTAAGAAAGAATGGGAAATAAGACAATGATTGATATGGTGCATGTCTTTATATCTGTTCTATATCTATTCATCTATAATTCTATCTATCTACCGCTTTATCTAATGATCTATCTATTTACCTATTTAACTGTTGATCTATCTATCTATATACCTATTTATCGATCTTTTCATCTATCTATTTATCTCTCTATTTTCCTATCTATATATCTATCTACCTATCCGTCTATTAATCTCTATTTATCTATCTATCTGTCCGTCTATCAATTTATATATCTCTTTCTCTATCTATCTGTCCGTCTATTGATTTAGCTATCTCTCTATCTATAAATCTACCAATTTATCTATCTATCTATCTTAGTTTGAGTGTGTGTTTGTCAGGATAAGAAAAATAAAAAATAAAGTGTAGAAGAGGATTATGAAGAGAGAGACTAAGGGAAAAATTAAGTACAAATACGTCAGGAAAAGCACCTCTTCCAGAATGCCCCCCCCCCCCCCCCCGCCCCCCTAGGAAATGTAATAAAAAGGGAAAGGTTTTACATGTCCCCTCTCAAAAAAACAGAAAAGAAAAAAAAAGAAATAGTGAATGATAGATAAGTGAATAGATAAATAACAAAATTGATAAAATAATACATACAGTAAAAATAAAAAAAATTAGAAATAAACATACAGGATTTGAAAAAAAAAAAAAAAAAAAAAAACAGCACATCCACACATGGCACCACATGGCACTCACTCAAGACGGTGACGTTAGCGGCGGCCCAGATCAGCGGC
>BOPN01000736.1:412473-414706 GCA_017312705.2 Penaeus japonicus | reverse complement strand
AATATAAGCAAATAACAGACACCACTGAATCGAAAACAGACTCACACACACCACATGACATAGATCCGCAAAGCAATAATGACAGGGGCAAAATCTCGAAGCAAAAAGACAAGGACAGAGACAGCAGCAACTAATCTCAGTCTTGAAACAGGTTTGGAGACCTTGGGCCTAACCTTGAGCGTGTGACGCAAGGCAGGGGAGACCTTGGGCTGTGTGACGGGCTGACCTCGCCTGGCGCGGCTTGGAAGAGATAAACTATATTTAGTTGTGGTGTTAAGCGGACCTCCAAGGGTTAGAGCCCTGTCATCCATCTCTTTCTCCCTCTCCCTCTTCCCTTTCTTATGCAATAATTGGGGAACACGCCGTAGAGCTAGTTTTTTTTATTTTTTTTTTATTTTTAGTCTTGGTCAAAGAGAGGTATCGCCGATTTCTGGGGCCCATTGAGCGGCGGGGATGCAGGCCAAGAGCGAGAAAGGAGGAGGGAGAGAAAATTTCGGGAGCGAGGGAAGGCGTAGGCCTAGAATGGCGCGGGCCACAATGGAGTACCGTTACCTGGCCGCAGCGTCGCTCCTTCTCTCCGCACAAGCCCTTACCCTCAGAGTTGACGCTCTGCCAAAAAGCCCCCCCCCCCCCACCTCTTCCTTTTCATTTGACGCATCCCTTCCCCTTCTTTTACAACCTTCTTCCAATTCCCCTCCCCCTGTCCTTCGTCTTCAACATTCTACCCCTCCCCTCCCATCTCCTATTTCTTCACCGCCCCCCACTTCCCTTCCCCCTCTCCCTTCCTCCGCCGCCTCACCGGACTTCCCCCTCTGGCCATGTCTCTCCGGTACGTGAGCACGAGCACGCTCTCCCACACAATCGCGGAAGCACTGTGGGAGCGGCGGACGGGCGGAGCACCTTCGCGATATCGAAATTGGAAACCTTAAAAATAAAACCGGGGAAGATTGGCTTTAAATATTGCAAATATTAAGTACTACGCATGTAAGTAGCTTAAATGTCATAATCCAAACGCTTTCAAGAGGGATTGATAAGATGAGTAGGTTGTGCCCCCCCTCTTCCCCCCCCCAAAAAAAAAGAAAAAAAGAAAAAAAAAATGCAAGAAATAAAACGGTGATAAAAAGAAACACTGATTTGATAAATACGAAATTCACACGAGAAAAATATTTTAGGAAAGAGGCGAACAAAATGCCAAAGGTCAAGATGAATGTAAATAAGATTATAAAAATAGCTGTTACCAAGGGAGAATTACATTCTCAAACATTAAATGCCTCAGCCAATAGAATCTTTCATCGCGGTTGGTGCGATTCCTAAAGTGACTCATCAATATGCAATCTACACACAAACACACACACATATATGTACACACACACACACACACACACACACACACACACACACACACACTCACACACACACACACACACACACACACACACACACACGTGTAAGATATTATAAAAACAGACTCCGACACGTTCATTTCTTTAGCAAAATGTCTGCTGCAGAAGCGAATAGAAGCGGGGATAATAGGAGGAGAAAGAATGGTGAAGGAAGAGGATAAAGCCGATGATGATGAAGGAAGAGGAGAAAAATGAGGATGATGAAGGAAGAGGAGAAAAATGAGGATGATGAAGAGAGCATAGGGGAAGAAGAACAGGAAAATATGGTTGGATGGTAGGAAAAAAACGAAGAGGAAGAGAAAGGGAGAATCGGAGGAGGACCACGAGCAGGAGGAGGAAGAAGAGGTATACGAGCAAGAGGAGTTACGTCTAAGAGGAAGAGGAGGAGGAGGAGGACAGCGAGGAGGAGAGAGAGAGAAAGGAGAGTGAGAGCATTGCTTAGGGTGAGGAGGCCGATCAGGAGGGGATACAAAGAGGAGGAGGAGGAGGAGGAGGAGGGGGAAGGAGAGTAGGGTGAGAAGGAGGAGGAGGAGGGGCCCTTGCGCGTTCGCTCCGCCCCATTGGCTGCCGGGCCCAAGTGGTGCTCCCGGCGTTCCAGTGGCTGCACCAACCAGGGCGCTCCAACCTCTGCCAATGGCTTCACGGGCCCGATTTCTGCCCACGTCAATATTTAGACACGAAAAGAGGGGGAGGACGGGGGGGGGGGGGGGGGGTGATGTATGAAGGGGTCTTTCATTGTTTAGAGAGGAGGGGAAGAGGGAGGGAGGCAGGGAACGAGCATGAGTAATGGAGTCATAAGGAGGTGAGAGGGGGAGGACGTGATGGGAGGC
>BOPN01000736.1:392473-394973 GCA_017312705.2 Penaeus japonicus | reverse complement strand
GGTGAGGAGGGGGATTCTTAGAGGGAAGAGCTAGAGGGAGAGGAGGGCCATTAGGGGAGGAGGGGACTGGAGTGGGAGATCTTGGAGGGCAGGGGCTTGGGTGGAATCTGAGGCGGAGGTCATGGGGTAAGGGACAGAAGGGGAATGCCAGGGGTTAGGTAACAGGTAGTAAGGGTTTATTTCCAAGGGGTCAGGTCGCAGTGCCAAGACCGGAAACAGAAAGCCTCCAGAGATCAGAAGTTCCCGAATGAGATCCTTTTGCGAAAATAGCGTTTCCTTCTTTAACACATATAACAAAATGCAATAGGATACTGATGTGAAAATGCAATAGATGATTAGTATACCCTGGAAGGATATTAAACGAATTGAAAAAACCTTGGTTATTACTGAGACAAAGCAAAGAAGCGCCTTAGTGATGCCTTGTTATGTAACCCAAGGAAAAACATGTAACGCCGCGATATACCTTCCCAATAATACAAGACTTCACATCAAATTGCAGGATTAAGAAAAATGAGGTAATCAAAGCCCTTTCTCTCCTTCCCGTTCTTTCCTTCTATTTCTCCCCCGCTTCCATTCCTCTCATTCTTACTGTTTCTCCTCTACGTATTTTCCTTCCTTATCATTCTCCTCCCCTTCCCATCCTTCCTTCTCCCTCTTCCCCTCTTCCCTTCCTTTTCTCTCTTCTCTCCCCCATTCCAGGCCTTTCCATCTTCCCCTCCTTTCCCCTGTTTCCCCTCATCATTCCCTTTCTCCCTTCCTTTTTGGTTTCCCTTCTACTTCCTCTTACAAGACCAATAGAATGCAGATGCGAGTGTTTGTGCACGCGCGCGCGCGTATATGTGTGTGTGTAGGTGCGCGCGTGTGTGTGCATGTGTGCGCGTGTGTGAGTGTGTGTGTGTGCGTATGTATGCGAAGGACGGACACAGAGCAGGTGAGCATGACCTCATGACACGTCATTGACCACACCTGGTGCCAGGAAGGGAAGGGAGGGGAGGGTATGACTGCGAGGCGAAGGTGAATAGCGAAAAAATGCAAAGAGCGAAGGGACACAAGCAGCAATGACCTAATGAATAAAGAATGAGGAAATCGACAATATATAAATGGAAGAAGCAGTTGAGCAATAAATAGCAGAGATACGGGATGGGACGGGGAGAGAAGGGCCAGGGTGTACAGGTGTTAATAGGGAGATTGAAGTGCCGTGCAGGGGGCAGGGGGCAGGAGGCAGGGGCCGAGGGGGAATGAGAGGGGGCCAGGGATCATGGGGAATGGGAGGGGAGAATGGGGCTTATGATGGGAGGCGGTTGGGTGGGAGAAGGGTGGGGAGAGAGGGAAGGGGGATACAGTTGTTGGGAGAGGACCGTGGGAACACGCGCGGCGCCAGGGCGTGGCGCTGCAACGTAAGGGATGTTATGTCATTTGCGAGGGCTCTTGATGTGCTGCGGGAATGCACATTTTTCACGCGTTTCTCACGATGCGACATTTTCACCCTCCCACGTAAACCGAACCGAGGTCTAATTTCGAAGCAAATCTCAGCAATTTACAAATCAGTGTTAGTGGTTCCTCGCGCGCCGGAACTTTGATGTGTAGGGGCAGCTTTTCAATACACTGTGTTCATACTTTATTGCTCTCGAATGTACTATCTTTTATTCCTCCCGTTTTTTTCCCGGGCGACGATATTGTATATAGGGAACAACTAAAAAGGGGTTAGATACATCAAGCCATTTTTATTGTAAAGGTAATCGCAACTGAAGTGTGGCTCGGTATCGTTCTCATTTATCTCGACAAAGATGCTTCTCCTCGAACTAAACCACAAGGTTCGAATCACTGTGATGAGAACTGTCTAGGTGTTCAATGCTATATTTCCCGCCGGAGAATTGTAAGTCAACATTTTTATTACAATCCCTAGTGCATAGTATGTTTGACTAAACATTTGTCTTTCACGAAGGAGACCACATGGAGGGTAAAAAAAATAAAGAGGAGAGGGACGCGGTGGCTAAAAGTGGATACAGAAGCTTAACGAAAAGAAAACGGAAAAGACAACAAAATGGAGACAATATGAGGAGAAAGCATATTCACACTGCGAGAAGATAAAACGCCGGAGCTTGTCCCCAACAAGGACATGGGCAGCAACAGGGAGAAGAGCAAAAGGAGCAAGGATAGGGAGTATCACTGCGCCGAGCCACGCTTTGTTACCAGGACTCTTCCGTGAGTGCCGGTGTTACCAGAGTCAATAATAACGGTCGACGCGCGATGGCCAGAGGCTCGTTACAACTGGGGAGAGACTAAGTGGCCCTTCGGCGGAGTCACGCGACCCACGCACCTCGCAACCCCTTCCCTCGGCGCCCCTCTCTTGTCCTGCCGTCACTGCTTTCCCTTTTACGCCCATTCATCAAATCTCGCTTCTTCTTTTTCTCTCTGTTTAAAAGTATTAGCCCACGTTCTGTCTGGTCTAGTTTGAGAGTCTTCCACTTTTGGTTCTACTCTTAGAGCTTCTTTTGTT
>BOPN01000736.1:372473-374973 GCA_017312705.2 Penaeus japonicus | reverse complement strand
ACAACATTGTGTACTTAGACACACGTACACATGAGATCGATTAGATTATGGAAATATAATGTAACAATTGATGTCGTTACAGGAAGCCATAGGATCTGCAGCCGTGTATTGGATGTTTGGCGGGGTGTGTGTATTGTCCTTCATCTTCTGTGTGTCTGTGGTCCCGGAGACAAAAGGGCGCACGTTGGAAGAGATCACACTAATGTTCTCCGGTTCTGCCAAAGAAACGGACAAACCTGATATTCAGATCTAACGGTAATCAGGAGTTGAAACATCCCTTTGTATATGCTTTGGGTTTTATTGTAAATGCATAAGATGCTTTTTGAGTTTTACTTTATGTTCTATGTAATATACATTATCGCTTTGAATACAAGCTATGGACGAAAGACGAGAATATTCAATAACGATGAAGACTGCGTTACACACTATGTATCCAGAGTTAGAGCGAATCAAATTAATTTTAATGGTCTTTCGATCTTGTTTACCTACTGATATTTTTTTCCTTTTGGAAATTATTATGAGTTGGATTTTTTTTTATGAGCGGCTTGCTATCTTGTTATTTTGGCAATGAGACTGATTGTGATCACTCAAAGACCCCGTGACCCAATAAAATCTTGTCTGGCTTGTATGGTCACCAATGTACATCTGAAGTGAATTGTAATTATTGACAATTAAACAATAAAAGCATGCTTAAACACCAATTAAGGGTGAAGAGAAACTATCTTTGTGATGGTAAGAAAGCAATATTTAAGAGAGATGGGCGACAGGGAAGTGTAGCATTTATGTTGTTAGGCCTTCTTTTTTGTAGACTGATAGATGAGTTAATACAACAGTCAGCATACATGTAGTTCATGATTGCTAACCTATGAACAGGTTATATTAACATGCCACACGAAGCAATACCATATCGAGAATACTATTTAGAGACTGAAAATATCAAAACTGGAACAACAAATCATATAGAATGTGTAATATAGATATAACCATAACCTGTGTACCAGGGCCTAGTAGCAAGAACAATGGTATTCCCTTACACCCTATGAATCATTAACTCTCAGGTAAAGTACAAAAATTCAACCTGTTCACTAATGTTACTTATGATATTTGTTAACTGTTCTGTATATTAAAGAAATTGCGTTCATCCAGGATACACAAGCTTTCAGAACACGCTGAAGTTAAAGATGTAAAGCTTAGCGTGTTCATACAATCTGAGCCAAATTTGAAGACATAACCGTATACTGCTTGTTAGGAAATTGTATAAAATGTAAAAGTATTCCCTGTTTTGTATGTCCAGTTTCTAAGACTGCTTCTTGTTCTGCTTAGTCCCTTACTGGATAAGACTATCTTCCCTCAGCAGATACTGTTTTTTTTTGTTCTTTATCTATTAGGTGTAGCTGTTATAAATGTATCTTTGTTACTGTAAAAGTTTTTATTTTCATTCAAACAATCTATTTTCTCAAGCTTATTAAGCTTGTTTACTACTATAGAAGTTGCTTCCTGAATAAAACTTAGAAGGGAAGGGTAATAAGAAATATAATTTATGAGTTTTATTGACAATGGATTTTTTTTTCATTATATGAAATAAGCAAAATGTCAAATTAACATTTTATGATAAATAACACCATCACCAAGGTTCACTCAAAGAAAAGATCCTAGGCTACAACATTGGACCAACATTCCTTTGGAAAACCATCAATAATTTGAATTATTATTTTCAAAATGCAGGTTATGTGTTCATGAAACGTGGAAAATACTTAGATAAAGTATAAATGAGACTGAATAACTACAGTGCAAGTTATATACTTTCATCTATACCTTTATCTACATTTTTCGTATACACATTACCAAAAAAACAGTCCTTTAAAATTTTGCAAATACAATATAATGCATATAAACTAAAGACTCCAGATAACTGTTAATTAATACACATTTTCCAAAACTACAAAAAAGAGCACTATGGTAAAAAGCTTCCAATATCAATACTTTCTGAATATAGTATTTTATTCTTTAAGAACAGATACCGTAATTTTCTTGAAAAAAGTACTCTGCAACCTCTGCTTTGGTCCACGTGATTCCAACATAATTAACATTTGTGTTATATCTACAGGATATAACACACAACACTTGCGATATTCACATGACAAATATAACAGTAGTAATGATGATTAGTCTCACCATCGGTAATAACAATATTATTAATAAATATAAGAGTATATCTCTATAGGAAAAAAAGAAACACAACAGGACCCATTTCTTCTTGAAAGTAAAACCATGAACAAAAACACTGCAGAAGATATAACCAGGACAACCTGCTGTGAACAGTAAGATGTTAAAAAAAACAAAAACAAAAACAGATTCTCCCTCATCTTATAAGCTATAACAAAAATTAGTCTAAAATTCAACCCAAGGTAAGTGATGCCATTAACAAAATGGCGTTTTTCTGTAACATGTACATAAGAAATATGATATATCTATTTGCACATGTTTAATCAACCACATC
>BOPN01000736.1:342473-344973 GCA_017312705.2 Penaeus japonicus | reverse complement strand
CGCCCTGCCCCCCCCCCCCCCTCCCTCCATACCCAACACACACTACCTCTCTCTTATTCTATAAACGCAAATTTTGGGGGACATTCTTGGAAGCAACTTGCTGGAAAAGGAATTGCTCACAGGATGTGTTTAAGGGAAGAGAAGCAGAGGTAGACCCAAAACACGCTACGGCGATACCACAAAAGAGATCAGTGGCTTGAGTTTTGTTGGCATTTGCAGACTGACCCGAAATAGAGATGCATGGTGGACCACCGCAGTTTAGCAACGATTCTATGATGATATACATACATATGTATATATATATATATATATATATATATATATATATATATATAAATATATATATATATATACATATATATATACATATATATATATATATATATATATATATATATATATATATATATATATATATATATATGTGTGTGTGTGTGTGTGTGTGTGTGTGTGTGTGTGTGTGTGTGTGTGTGTGTGTGTGTGTGTATGTATGTATGTATATATATATATATATATATATATATATATATATATATATATATATGTATGTATTTATCTATATATATGTACACACACATACACACACACATATGTATATATATATATATATATATATATATATATATATATATATATATATATATATATATATATATATATATATATGCATATACACACACACACACATATATATATATATATATATATATATATATATATATATATATATATATATACGTATATATATATATATATATATATATATATATATATATATATATATATATATATATATGTATATATTTGTAGCCGCTACTAGGATGGCCAGAGGTCACACCTTCCAGGAGCGCCCTTAAGTTACGAGGGGCTATGACGTCACGCGAAGGCGGTTAAGAGTTTTGAGTATGACCCTCAGAGCTCGCAGTTCGACTTACGACATGCGGGGCGTGGCTGTTTCGGCTTACGATATCGTTTTGAATAAGTTATCGTTGGAAAGGTCAAGGCAGGAGGAGGGGGTGCCAAGGAATCGCAGCCTTGTGGAGGCAAGGGCGCCGTTAAGGCTTTCCGCACTTGATGAATGTGAATAATTTTGCTATCATCGTTCTTGTTATTGTTTGCCAAAATTGAGCAATTACAGATAATGTTGCTGATATTTCAAATGTTATTATCATTATTGTTATTGTCATGAAGATTATAATTAATTCATATATTTTTGCTACCATCATGTTCTTCAGTATCATCTTTATCATCACCATCATTACTAATATCTTTATTGCTTCAAATTTATGATACATATTACCATGACTGCTGTACAGAATTTTTACGTAAGTTACCCTTAAATTTGTGGAACCTCTATTTTCTTTCAATGGTTCTGCGCCCGTTCCAATCATAGAAAACAAAAATATAAATGTTAAGAAGGGGTAACAAAACATTGTAAGCCGTTATGTATATCACTATTATCATTACTATTTTTCTTATTATCATCATTGTTATTACTACTATTGCTATTACCATTACTATCATCATTATAATTTATGATTATAAATACTAGTATTATTATAATTTTTGCTTACTGATTTTCATTGTCATTATTTTCATCTTCATTTTCATAACTACCATTATTATTATTAAAGTTATTATAGA
Organism: Penaeus japonicus; assembly: GCA_017312705.2. Taxonomy (NCBI): domain Eukaryota; kingdom Metazoa; phylum Arthropoda; class Malacostraca; order Decapoda; family Penaeidae; genus Penaeus; species Penaeus japonicus. Next base: position 343,329 of record BOPN01000736.1, on the reverse strand, counting down.
TATTACAATGACGATGATGCTGATAATGGCAATCATGCGAGGACTGTGATAATGCTATTCAGAGTAATGATGACGATGATACTAATGATGATTGTGATGATTACAGAGGTTGAAATTACGAATAGACAATTAAGTATCTTGATTTTGGTTTTATCTATAAAGAGTATTGTCAACACGGAGACAAAAATAGATTTGTGATGTTCACGCACCAGAAACTTGAGTACTTTCATTGTTGATTGACTTTGTGTAATATTTTTTTATAATTGTCATAATTGAAAAATTATATATAGTGTGTGGTTTGAAATGATAATATGATTACCAAAGTGTATATAATTTTATATCCTTGGTCTTTGGAAACAATAAACGTTTAGTTGCCAGCGTTTTGTTTACATTTCCCCGCCGGCGCTCCGATTACTTCCAAACATTTTCTTATTTTCTCTTGTTTCCACATGTGTCATTATTGCGTTTTTGATCTAGATTTAGAAAAAAAAGAACATACAATAACAGGACGTCGAAAGACAAAATAAAAGAAAACATGAAAAAGTGAAAGATGACTAGAAAGAATTCGAAAAAAAAAAAAAAAAAAAAAAAAATTACCTTGATAAGTTTTCGTGACTTCTCACTTTCCTAATTATCAGTTGTTGTTTCCCTTCACTTTAATTTATAGTTACTTGCCGGGTATTTACTTGTTTTTACTATCGGGTTTTAACTAGTGACGACCCTTGACTATGACCACCTTTGATTATCTGCCAAAAATAAATTATAAAAACGTTGCAGGCAAATAGCATCGTGGCCGGTGCCGCGTTATTTGAAGGGGTGTCTCTCTAAAATGTATATATGTATGTGTATATAGATA
>BOPN01000736.1:304973-307473 GCA_017312705.2 Penaeus japonicus | reverse complement strand
GTGTCTTTGTGGCTTGCCTTTGGAATTGAAAATCTGTGATTTTGTAAATACTTTTTAAGCACATGTTTAATGATCTTACTGTAGATTTAATGTTTATACTAGATTAATTATATCTCTTTACACATATTTCCTAGATTTTTTTTTTGTACCAATAACATTATTCAGCATCTGACATTTCTAATGATTTAATTGTGAATATATTATATTTTATAATTCATGAACAACTGTACAAAATATCAAGTACAAAACATTCTTTACTTTTTTAGAGTTAAGATACCTTTTCACTTGGAATTACAATTTGTAAAAAAAAAAAAAAAAAAATGGTGTGATGTGAATGTGTGATACATATAATTTTGTCTCATGCATTTTGTTTTCCAGTTAAATATTTTGATGTTACAAGTCTTGACGGACTATAAATTTACATATGCAAAAAAATAAAAAATAAATGTTAAGGTTATACAATTACCTAAACTTATAGCCAATGAGATATATGGCTAGCATTATGCTTTCTGGCTCAAAAAAAGTGTATAATTTCATTTCAATTGTCCTTTTCTGTATGGACAAGAAATGAAATATTATCAACATCTCTTTATCAGTGAAAATGTATGCAAACTATTTTTGCAATTAAATACAGATACGAGGATGCTTCCTTGTTTTTCCTTACTATCTTTACCTATAATTCACTTTTATATACTTAGAGGTTACTTCTGTAGATTATATATTTGGCAGTCCATGTTCTTTTTTAATGTTACTGATTTAAATACATTAAGTATGGACTTTTCTTTATTACAGTTGATACTTTTAAATAGCTGAAGATACCTTACACTGAAATAATGAAGGCAAATGTAATAACAAGAACAAGTAAATGTATGTGTAGGACTCTTGACTTTTTCTTATCAAAAAAGAGAGAAAGAGAGAAAGAGAGAAAGAATAATGTATATCTATCTATACAATATTTGAAAAAAACAAGAAGCCAGAGGAACATATTTTGGGTCATTCTCAATTTAGCTGTCTAGTGCAATAACTACTTCCTTGATAATTTTTGTGCTATGAATAATTGAAAGTCCCATAGTTTAAAACATGAATCTTAACCCAATTCCGACAGGCCAGGCGATAAGTGGAAACCCCCTATGCCGGGCCTATGCAATATTGCATCGGGAACGTCACACTGGTGTGTCGCCCTGTCGTCGGGCATTTAGCCGTGTCACACGGGTGTAACGCACCGTCATCATAGGGTTAATAAAAAGTGTGTCATTTGATAGATGTGCAACTCTTACACTTAGAAAAAATTATAACTGATCTGATCTCGCTCAACCTCAAGCCAAAAAGATATTTCTCCAAAGTATAATTTTCCAGCAAAAGCTCATTTTTCCTTGCTGTGCATCAGAGTGCCATGGCCATGTCAATAATGAAAGCCTACAGTTATGTATATGCTTCAGTCATTACTTCCTGAAATTATTAAGGGGTAAACAGTACACTTTAAATTCTTTACCATATAGTTACAAGTTCTGAAAAATAAAGCTCAAAGTTTTAAAATAAGTTGAGAGGTTTTGTTATTGAGGATGAATTGGGGGACTAAAATAATTATCTAAAACACTTACTGTTTATTCTTCAATTAATTTCTACATATTTTGTTTTAAAATCTAAATACTGAAAGTCAGACAAATGAAATAAAAAGCAATGCAGCCAGTTGCTTGTCCTGATTGAATAATTCACTGAAGCACAAATACCATTTTTGAAAAGAAAAAGAAAAAAGAAATAACAGGATAAAGATAAAAAGAAAAGTGTAAAGAGGAAAAAAAAAATAAATGAAATAAGGCAAACCATATTCTCTTCTTTTAAGATACTGAAATATTGCAATTAACTCTTTACTCGAAAGTGATGACGAGTAGTTTAAACCAAACTCTATACCTTCAAGCAAAGAGATTAGGACTCATCCAATTCCTTAGTATAGACTACGCTTACACTAATCATCTCCTTAAAAAGGGGAAACTCCAGGAAGAAGAAGAAATAAGAAGAGTGAGTGTTCACACAGCTGATCTCCTTCCCCCTATTCTCCACCCACTAGCTCCTCCACGTCCTACTTCAATCAGCGTAGGAATTTGAGCCAGCCCTCCTCCCTTCTGTTCAGGGGGAATTGGAGATGTCCATGTCAACTGCTTCTCCCTTATCCTTGGTGTCTTCTTCCTCCTTATCTTTCTTCTTTCCCTTCTCTTCCTCTCCTTCAAAGCCCAGTTGCTCTTCCTCGTCATAATCGCGGGACACCTGGAATCAAAGGGTGGTCAAGTGATCACAAAGTTCCTGCTGGTCAGACGCGACTGCTTGGTTGTACATTTTCTTTTCTGAATCTGATAAATATGTTTATTTATCAATTCATTTTTAATCTATTCATTGTATTCATTTAATCTTTCAACATCATTGTTATGATAGAAATAAGGCCAGCAAGGGAATCATAAAAAAAAAAAATATATATATATATACACATGCACATGCTCACACA
>BOPN01000736.1:297473-299973 GCA_017312705.2 Penaeus japonicus | reverse complement strand
ACTTGCCTCATGGTATATTATTGTATTTATAATATTGATACACCTGCATGGATATGTAGCCGTTTTCTATAATAAATATACATGTTCTTTTTCTTACTTTATTTATGTAATATTTGCATGTTTTAAACACTGCTTTCTTTAAGCTTGGATGCTTACTCTCATTTTTCTTCCAATTTGAAGGTTAACTACAATAATTTTGAGGTGTAAGGGAGATAGATTTTTCAACAATATACCCTGTCATATATAATTTGCTTTCCATAATCTGGGTGCAGTATCCCTGATCACCCTGATACCACTAACAGCCCCACTCCCTAACTTTTATCATATATTATTTAGAAGAAAAAAGGTGTCTGCATGACAAGTTATAAAGAGCCAACTAAAGGCTCTGAAAACTTTCATTCCATGATTAGATCTGTATGCTGAATGTTTAGAAACCTTGATCTATGATTCTATGTAAAGAGAGAGAGAGAGAGAGAGAGAGAGAGAGAGAGAGAGAGAGAGAGAGAGAGAGAGAGAGAGAGAGAGAGAGAGAGAGAGAGAGAGAGAGAGAGAGAGAGAGAGAGAGAGAGAGAGAGAGAGAGAGAGAGAGAGAGAGAGAGAGAGAGAGAGAGAGAGAGAGAGAGAGAGAGAGAGAGAGAGACAGAAAAGCAAACTTATATATGGTCTTGTACAATGTCTACAAAATACATCATAGCAAAGTACACACTAAAACACAAAATAAAAAAAGATTATGTCAAATCAAAGCCTTACCTTGACCTTGACCGTGATCTCTTTTCCTTTGAGGAATCCAGGAAGGACATCACAGGATCGATGGCTGATGCTATAAAGTTCTGTGCCTCTTTGACACGTCGCATCGCTTCTTCAATCTCACGCTGAGCCGCTTCGTTGCTTTTGGTTTGGGGTTTTATAATGGCTACAGTGGAATGGTTAACCCTGTTGAAAAACAGATAACATGTGGTACTACAAAACAATATCTTTTATATTTTATCTGTAATAATGATTACCATAATGATGATGCTGACAATAATGAAAATATTGCTAAATAAATACATTTCAAAAACCTAATGGTAGACTATTACATACTTGTCAGGGGCAGTAGTTGGTATTAGGATGACACAACAGTGAGATATAAATCCATGACTATTTCCCTTTTTACTATCCATTATTTTCACCTATAACCCTTTATCAGGTAATTATGTGAAGGGGTATAAGCTGTAAACTGACGACTAGTATACTTCTACGACCCTCTTTCACCATCTGCAGTCAGAATATCAATGCGATTGGTACCGTATGCACCATTCACAAGTTTATACCGAGAGATCTGGGGTAGACCTGAGTGACAAGCTAGATCAGTTCTATCCGACCGTCGGGAAATCCATCAGGTGGTACAAGAAGGTGCTGTTCTACCTTCTTGACATGGGTGTGGTTAACCCATTCCCGACGGGGGATTTCTAGCCTAGAATGTCCAAATGCCGGGGCGTTCGAATTATTAGGCCTAAATTAATTGAATAGCTGGCACAATACTGTGCCGCCCGGCAACTGGGCTTTTGAATGCGCGGTACACATGCTGTACCACCCGTCCTGTGTGGGTTAATGCCCTCTGTGTACAGAAGGCACTAGGGGAAAAGTTGATGCAGCTGAACTTCAGGTCAGAGCTTGTCCAAGGAATGATGCAGGAGTACACCAGAGAGAGGGGAAGTAACCCGAGTCAAGGGCTTCCAGCCTTGATGGAGCAGCGACTGCAGGGAGCCATGGCTGCAATGTTGCACTTTGCTCATACGAGTGTTTCAGGCTGTGGCATACACAGCTGTGAGTTCTGGTAGCCTTCCTCTTTATTGAAAATATTGTATATATGTGTGTATATATATATATGGTTTTGGGTCCTCCCCTGAAACTAATATTTCCACTATATTGAGCATACAGACTCCATAATACAATTTCAATTGAGTAGGGCATTGCTAAATCCTGTCAAATGGTTTGTATTTGGCACTCTGCCCATACAAGTGATTTCAGCTGTGGTACACACAACTATGATTTCTGACGGCCTTCCTCTTTATTGTAAATAACTTGTATATATTTGTATATAGTTTGGTTTTGGGGAAAAAAAAAAAAAAAAAATGTTTTTCAGCTTACCATGAACCTATAGTAATTTTACTATATTGAGTATAAATAATATAACAAAGTTATATGGTCTCCATACTATAATTTCAACCAATCAAAACACCACTAAATCCCATTAAATTGTTTATATGAGACTAGAAACATGGCAAAACACTCAAAAAACGACCTACACAAAAATGGTTCTAGTGTTACAATGAGAGGGTGGAAGAGAGTGAGAAAGGTGGTGACATGTTGCGCATGGGTAGCCCAAGACATTAGGCTTACGGGTTTTGACCATTTGGAGCCAAAACAGCCCCATCGTTAACGGGTTAACCTAAAATCCAAAACCTAGATGGCACCAGCAGGAGACAGAGCCTTGAGTAGCACCTATCCACTGTCT
>BOPN01000736.1:282473-292473 GCA_017312705.2 Penaeus japonicus | reverse complement strand
GGGGCGGAGTCCTCTTGCTAAGGTGTTTTGGTAAATTTTCCGAACAACGCCGCGTTACGAAATACCACAAAAGTGGTATCGATGGATTCCTCTCAACCTCTACTATTCATATATAGTGAAATTAATGAGCGCTTGCACCCCTGAAGCCCACAATCTGGGTCCCGATAGTAGGGGAGGGCATGAGGTAGATCAGGGAAATTGCGGAATTTACCAGTGTTATAAGTGGAGATTTTAAGTGTATTACCACAGGGTTTGCCAATATTCCCTTTGGATTTTTAAAGTTGGTGCTTCGGTTCCTAGATCAGGGAGAGATCTTGCGCTTAGTCACTGCGCACGCTGTTTTCTAGACAGTAGGAGCAGCATTAAGCAGATGTAAAGAATGGGTTAATAGGGACTGCAGGCCCCACCCCCCTGCATGATTGTTTCTACTTCTCAAATATCTTTAATCTTAATTTAGTGCTTGGGTTATTTCCGATTACATTGTGAAGTCAAATTTTCAACTTAAGAATTAAGCATCATATCCAATATTAATCCCTTGGAACCGTAGAAAAATTCGTAAAAAAAAATTAACAAGAAAAAATATATATACTTTCTAGAAGCTAGACCACATTATGAACGACATCTAAAATCAGCTAACTATATAGAAGAATAAAGCTTCGAGTCAACAACAACAAAAATAAAAGGTAATCAGTAGAAACATCACAAGAAATCTCACATGGTTGGATATAGGCGAATGTCTTCAATTTTTCCTAAAAATCCAAACAAGGTCGACATCTGATCCTTAGTAGCCTGTGGGGCTATGTTGGATATTTGTATTATCCTTGTTTTGGACTTCATCGTGGTATCATTGGAGATAACGAAGGGAAAGATGAGACTCGACAAGAGTGCTTTAGTTCGGCTTGTAAACACAGCGAGGCCGACTTCATCCGACACTGTTTGCTGAGAATGGCGTCGACTTCGAAATGACCACGTCTTACGTTTCTTTTTTTTTGTTTCGTGCAGTTTTGATGTACTGAGAGAGAATCTTGAATAAAGAATTGTTCAGTCATATTAAATTTATGATTGTTTAGAGAACCAAGGTTGGTGAAGTAAATTGTCAATAATGAGCACTGTTTCGTTCAGTTGAAATGACTTTTTGAGAGTGATTTTCCTTCATTTAGTGTATATTTGTTCATCATGATGGAGGTTTCTGTTTATTACTATTATCATTATCATAATTACTATTACTATTATTATATTATTATTATTATTATTTGTGTGTGTGTGTGAATGTCTCGATTTCGGTAGAAATACAAGGACCATTTACAACAATATATATGATTTTAATGTATCTGATTATTATCACAGACTTATTACTCTATAATTCTGATTTTCCCTTTGTCTGATGATACAGTTCGTAACCCAATTTTGGCAGCGTGTTGTTACACCTTCCTATGATTATATATATATATATATATATATATATATATATATATATATATATATAATTATATATACAAATAATATATATACATACATATACACATACATATATATATGTATACTTACTTGGTTACTTTGTGGTAGTTACAGCATGACCCCTGTTAGTGGTTCATGCCAGGGCCTTCCTGGGGAACCGTCTTTTTCAGTTGCAAGCAACTGAATTTGATGAGGGATGGAATTTGATTCAGCCCTCGTTCTTTCACTACCACACGTTGGTGGTTCATCTGGTACTGAATGTAGCCATTTATCTAATTTTCTTTTAAATACTTCTACACTGCACGGTTTTAGGTTTCTTCTATCTTTCGGTATCCTATTAAACAATTTAGGTCCGTTTTTTAGGGAACTTTGTTTTTGCATTTTTCTTAACAGGCATGTTTGTGCACTTATCCCACTGCAATAGAATGTCCTTCCCTGTCTGGGGGGAATGTCTTACCTTAATTCCCCCTCCTTCAACAGGTCTTGGGTTTGGTGTTAAGTTTTCAATAATTTTCCACACATATATAATGAAGCATCTCTCTCTCCGTCTTTGTAGTGAGTACAGTCTTAGTTTTTTAGTCTTTCCCAATAGTTCAGACCCATCATATTATCTAACTTGCGTGTAAAGATTCTTTGGACTTGTTTTATCAACATCATATCTTTTGTAAGATTTGGGCTCCATACTTGGCACTGGTATTTTAATCTTGTGGTCGCTAATGTTTTCCATAGTCATTACTCATATAGAGTCCTAGATCTTTTGCTACATTTTCCTCCTCAATCTCCACACCTTCGACAAAATATGACCTTGCTCTTAAGTTTCCAGTTGGACTATATCTTATGATTTCAAATTTATCTGCATTGAATTTCATATTATATGCCCACTTACAGATGGTATGTAGATCCTCGTTAAGTTTGTTTTCATTATCTAGTATATCTATGGGTGTACTTATTCTTGTATCATCTGCAAATGATGTTACTCTCGAGTGTTTTACACCATTATCAATGTCACCAATCATAATAAGGAATAACAAGGGCCCAAGAACGGATCCTTGTGGCATCCCACTCATAATAGTCGTTTCTTTCGAGTAAAACCCATTAATTTGTACTTTTTGTTTACGATTTATTAGGAAGTTGTAAATCCATCTTCCAACTTTCCCCCCGATTCCAAGGTCTTTAATCTTATGTAGCAGAATGCCATGATCTACTTTGTCAAAAGCTTTCGCAAAGTCTAGGTATATCACATCAACTTCTCTATTTTCAGATAGGTCCCTTAGTATGTGTTCGAAGTGTGTCAGGATCTGTGATAAACAAGATCTACCACTTCTGAATCCATGTTGCCCGGGATTTATCTTGTTTTCTTTGTCTAAAAATTGGACGATTTTTTTCCTCAATACCCCTTCAAATATTTTTATTATTATGAGATGTCAGTGTTACTGGTCTATAATTTTTAGCCTGACCTTTATTTCCACCTTTATATATTGGAATTATAGTACCCTCTTTCAGTAAGCTGGGGATAATCCCCTTGTCCAAAGAGTTCCTCCACAAAGTTACCAGTGGCTTTGCTCTGGTTTCTTTTCAGTTTTTTTTTAAAGATTGCTGGGATTTCATTTGGTCCAGCTGCTGAGTTTACTGAGATTTCACTTACTGCTTCAAGAATATCCTTTTCATTGAATATGAAGTCTGTGAGACATTCATTTTCGTTACTAATGATACTAAAATGTTGTTGTGGGTCTGATATTATTTTTTCTATTCTTGGGACACTATAGACTTCTTCATATTGCAATTTGAGTAATTCAGCCGTTTCCTTTGAATCAGTTACCAATGCACCATTATTCTCAAGAGGCCCAATTTCTGTTCTCTTTAACTTGTTGTTTGCGTAAGAGAAAACATATTTCGCATTGTTTTATAGCTTCCACTGCTCTTTTTTCTTCGGCTGCTTTTTGGATACTTATAGACAGTTTTAATTTATCTTCTAATAGCTTTATCTCTGCTTTGATCCTTTCTCTCTTGACATGATCTGTTGTTTTTTTTCAATTTGTTAACTTTATTGTTCTTGTTTCTTAACATGATCCTTCGATTTTTTGGTATGATATTCTTGTTCCTGTTGTTTTTAGGAGGCACAAACATTCTACAAACATCTTTACATGCATTATAAGGCTTCTATAGTATATCATTTGGTGTTAAGAGGACGTCAATATCTTTCAGTGACTCTTCTAGTGTTGCATTTATTTTTTTTCCAATCTATTTGATTATGGCTAAAGTTTAGAGATCTGAGACTCTTTTCTGCTTCGCCTATCTGTTTTTTCACTATTTTTCTTATTCTTTAACTTATTCATTGTGATTTCAATCATGTTGTGGTCTGACTGAGCTATATAAGTTGATGATATGTTGTGTACATATTCCCCTATATTAATAAAAACAAGGTCTAGTATACTTTCCTCCCTTGTTGAAATTTTGACTATTTGGTTATGGTAAAAATTTTCTTCAAAATCTAAAAGCATTCTCGCTTGTTATTTTTCATCTTTAGTGGCATTTGCTCTTATCTTTATCTTCTTCGTTTCCCAGTCAATAAAGGGAAAATACAAATCGCCAAGTATCATAATAGCTTCAATTTCCCTTGTATTCACAATGTAATTACTAATAATGCCTAGTGATTCATTGCATGATGTTTCTGTTGTTCCAGGAGGTCTGCATAAAATAATGTATAGCTCTTTTGTATCTCTTGTCAATGCCCCTAGTATTTCTACTGTATTATTAGAGTATTCTATTACAATATCCATTCTAATTGCTAATTCTTTCCTGATATAAAGAGCTACTCCTGCTTTGCTTCTCTAATTTCTATCTTTCCTTATTAGCTCATAGTTATTAACTTTAATTTCTTCATTTTTATGTCCTCATTCAGATGAGTTTCTGTAGGAGCTTTCATTGAATAATTGTTGATCTTTGTCATGTCCTCTAGATATGTAGGTTTTGTCTAGTAACTTTTTAGATAAAATCCCTGTATATTTATCAATATAAAAGTCTCAAATAAATTATTTATTTGCGTGTCTACATTACCCTACTGCTGTTAGATAGTTGATGTCGTTTCCCCCTACTTTGGGGGAGCTGGACCTTCCCCCGGTGTAGCGGTGGGCGTTTCATCACCTGCCTTTGTTCGAATAGGTATGCTTCGCAGGACTGAATGTCCTTGTCTATTGCTGGTGATATACCAGTGTTTTCCTGCTCCGTCTTTTCCTCTGTTTTCTCTTAGTCTATTTATCAAAGTCTTTTGACTTTGCCTTTTTTCATAGCTCAAGTCCGGTGATATCCATGCTTCTTTATATTCGTCAATTTCCTTTAGTTTCATGTTCTTTCCAATCAGTTTCCATTTCTGTTTTTCATTTTCTAAGTTGACCTTAATTGGCCTTGGTCTCAAATCCTCCTTTAAATATTGCCTTCCCAAAAGGCACTCTCAACTTTGATAATTTCATTGGGGTTCAATTTTGTTATGATATCATTAATCATTTTCATAACATTTGTTTTCCTGATTTCAGGGTCATTTTCTTCTTTTTCTTCTAGATTGTATATAAAGAGCCTATTTGCCCTAAATGTATCTTCATTCTTCTTCTCTGAGTTTTCTTTTGTAGGTTGTTTTGGTTTTGGTTGCTTCTTTTTGTCGTCTACAACCTTCCTGTCAGCCTCATCTTTTTTGGTTGTTCAGTGTCTGAAATATCATTGTCTGGAATATTTTTGACCTGTTTATCTGATTTTTTTCCTTATATATATATACATACACACACACACACACACACACACACACACACACACACACACACACACACACACACACACATATATATATATATATATATATATATATATATATATATATATATATATATATATATATAAAGTATACTTTTTATATGTCGGTTCATCTGAATTACGAACGTTAAGTAAATGATGGTGATATATAATAAAAAAATCATATTGAAATTACGAATTGATTACCTATATTACTGATACGCATGTGGTTGTAAAAACTCTTTGATGAAATAGTTGGGCCTCTACAGCGTCCTAATTTGAAGCGTTATCTGCAGTGGCCTCTTATTTGCAATTTCTTGAAATATATATTTCAGGATATTGTCACTTATTTCTGATATAAGTTCCGCCCACACTGTGATACCAAACTAGTGTGAAGGTATGCATGCATGAAACATTGTGGAACGGTAATAAATACCAAATGTTTTAGGTTTTTATTTGTTTGTTTTGTTCAACTGTTTAAGGAATAATTTTGATAGTTATAGGAGATCTATGTGAAAATGATATAGGAAAAGTAGACAAATTTCATATTTCAAGCGCTCATACACAAAAAAAAACAAAAAAAAACAACTAACTAGCAAGAGACTAAACATAAGTTGTTATTGATATTTAGAATTTGTAAATAAGTTTATTGAATATATATATATAGTCAATACGTTTCATACAGTTTTTCACAAGTCAAACAAACAATTAAAACCTGATGAAATGCACCGGTCATATACAAGACAGGGTTCTCGGACATGCTAATATTTTGATCAGTTCAGTTCAGTTCAGAGAGATTAGCAAAGACGTCACTTCGCCCGCCGGCCTGGATATTTAGATCTGTTGTCTTCTCTCTGAAAGAATGGTATTTCTTAATCAGCCCCGTAACTTGCAATGTCATTATGAAATTGCAGATGACGCCTTTGGATACAATCACTTACAATGCCCTTGGTCCACAATATTAAGTATTTATTCCTTTTTATTTAACTATTTGAAGAGTAATTCATAGAAGTTATGAACATATGGTCATTATATATTCCAAGGCTCGACAACGTACATGCAAAAGTAAAACTAATAACATCATAAGTAATTTTAATGAGCTGATGAATAATGATAATTTGAATCTCTTCATACAGCTTATATTTATTTGTAGACTCGCAAGGACTTCACGCAAAAGGCTTTTAATGAAAAAAAAGAATAAAAGTGCATTGTCACAGACTAGGCAATGTATTCCAATCATTTCCTGTTCCTTTTCTTCTTATTCTTATCTTTCTTTTCCTCCTCTTCTACCTTTTTTCTTCTTTTTTTCTGCGATTATTCCTCCTCTTCCTTTATTATTATTTTTTCTTTTTTATTACCCTTTTACCTCTTTCTCTTCATCATCGAGCTAACTCTACCTTTTCTTTCTTTTCTCCCCCTCTGTTTCCTCTCTTCCACCTTCTTTTCCTTCCCCTTCTTCTACTTTTTTTCTTCTTTATTCTTCTTACCCTTCTTTTTTCTTCTATCCATTTGATGACACACACAGCAAGATGCCAACCCCTGGCGTTGCAGGAAGTGCAGACAGAAAAAGAGGAAGGTGGCCGGGACCATACGCCTGCAGTTCAATTCAGTTCAGTTCAGACAGATTTGCAAAGACGTCGCTTCGCCCGGGCTAAGTGCACGAGGCGGCCCTGCCATACGCCCGCGATGTGACCCTGTGATAATATGGTTGCTTTGAGCTGAAACACTCTCTGCCGTAAACACAGGCCTTGTTCCTCCTTTTCATCATTATATGTTATCATTTTTTGCATGGAATGGATATTTTTTTTGTAATTTATTTATTAAATTATAAAGATGCAAACAAAGAGTTGCTTTTGTCCTTCCTTAAACCTGCAATACTTCTGCCAGACTGAGTGTAAAGAGCACAATGAGCTGATATTAAAAAAACCTGTCAGACAGCATATGTAAGCCTCAAGACCTGTCAGACACATATGTAAGCCTCAAGACCTGTCAGACAGCATATGTAAGCCTCAAGACACCAAGCATTCAACACAGAAGACTTTAATATCATAACGACTGAAGGAAAGGTGAGCGATAAAAGGCTTCGATATGTCGTGTGCCGTATTCTCTCTCTAAATTATAACCTGTTTGATGTAACGATGAGAAGTACAGCGAGTGTTAGTAATGATAATGGCTGTGACACTTATCATTGCTTATCATCTACCTATTGTTATCATGTATAAAAAAAAACTGATTTTATACAAGTCAACATACACATTGCCTTTACTAAGGGTAATGAAAAAGACAAGGTTGATATAGCTCTGTTTTATTGCATTCGAAATCAATGAAGTGACGCATTAAATATAATTTACAAACACATACACTAACAATGCACCTGAAATTGACAAACATAATCTTGAAAATCAAACAAATAAAAACAACGACAAACACAGGAAAGCATCATAAGTACTTCAAATGAATTAATTGTTTCGTGGTACACGTTTCCACTAAAAAGCAAAACGAAAATGCTTTTTAAAATTTTTGTTTTTTCTTTATATTATAAGGCAAAGTTTGATGCTTGCTAAATATATACAAGCACTACTGTAGTGCTGCGTACATAGTTACAAAGAGAAATATATATGTTTTTTTTTTTCACCATATCTGACCCACCCAAAAACAGAACTCTATTTTACTTGACATAGGAGGCAAATATAGGTAAGAAGTGGTACGCTGCAGAGTGGGCCACCGCAGTTTACCATTGTTTATTTTTCTTTGTTTTCTAATCATTTGTTTATCTGCTTACAGTCCCTGACTACAAACATGAAAACAAGTAAACGCGTGGCACACAGACCTCCTCCTCACTATCAACACTGTTGATTCAAGCAATTGATGGGGGATGTTGATGTATCATTGAGATTGTCCACACTACCACGCATAGTGAAGGGACAAAGAATGTTGTACGATAACATAACATTCGAGATAATCAAGGTTATGATAATTGTATCTACATTATAAATTCAGAATGTCATACTTCTTGGAAAAATAACAGCCATACCATTGTCAATATGATTCAAGATGAAAACATTTGCGGATGAGAAGCGTAAAAGTAAAATGTTAAATGTTATGATGTTAAGTCATAAAATAAAATGTTAGCACTGATAGAAAGAGAATAATGAGGGTAATAGGGATGTTAAAAATATCCCTATCAAAGCAATTATTACCAAATTAGCCAAAGTGATAACCATAATGCTGATAATAGTGACAACAATAATTGCAACAGTATCAATATGACAGGTAATGACAATGGCAATTATCAAAGCAATAGCAATAAAATGAATATGATAATAATAATAATAATGCTAATGTAAATAACAGCAATCATAAAAGTAAGAGTGACAAATTATTATTCCAACAATCATGATAATATAAATGTTAATTTTGATGATACTAGTAAAAAGGATAACAATAGCATTAATAGCATTAGTAAGAGTAATTGTAATAATCATAAGAACAATGGCAATAATGAGAATGACTACAGTGATAATAATAATAATATGGTGATGATTATAGTAGGAGTAGGAGTAGTAATAATTGTAGTAATAGTAGTAGCAATAACCACTGCAGTAATAGTATTGGTATTAGTATTAATAATAGTACTACTACTACTACTACAACTACTACTACTACTAATAAATAATCGTAATATATCATAATAATGATGGTAATAATATATATTCCTGATAATAATATACGAAAGTGATAATGACAACGATGAAAATAAAGGTACTAATGAATAATATATATGAATAATACAATAACATATCAACTGAAAAAAAAAAAAGATAGCAATATGATTAACAAATATTGATAATCATGATGATAAAGATGATAAGAGAGTTATGATATTAAAGATGAGAATAAAAAATAAAAAAATGATATGATGATAATAACATCAGTCATAATCAGAGTGTAGAGAGAATATGAAATGAATCAGATCAAAATATTCAATCGCTTATCCTTCTTTAGAACTTGTTCCATGTCCTTTGGTAATGAAGGAAATATAAATCCAAATGATAATAAAATGATATAGACATGCTGATCTTTGCTATAGAAGAAGAAAAAACTATATATCATTCTTAATATATCTTACCCATTTCCCTCCACACGTGAGACAAACATGAATAAACGCCATCGTACCAAACATGTATCGGTAACATGCATAGAGAGATCGCATCTGGCTGAAGATGCTGGTTAGCCGTACGAGGGATGTGCAAAATATGCCTGTGATTCTCTAAACAATGAGTCCCTGCTTGAAAGCAGTCAGGGTGAATGACTGGTCTAGATCTGTGGTTATTTACAGACACGTTATTCGATTGTAACGTGGACAGCTGCACTAACACACGCAAACATTTGGTAACACGTGCACGTACTCACAGGTATACAATTATGCATATACAAAAAAACAGGCACACGCGTGTATACTGTGTGTATATAGGTGAGTGAGCGTATTGCGTGTGCGCGCTCTCTCTCACATACACACAGACACGCAGACACACAGACACAGACACAGACACAGACACACACACACACACACACACACACACACACACACATTTACCTGCAATAACAGACACATTTCGTACACAAGGGACACATAAGAATGCACTCCTCCCTTACTCTTTCAAGCCACGAATGATGCATTTGTAACTGACATAAAAGTGAGCATTCGCACGTGACATGTATTTCATTTTTGTATATCAAACAACGTGTATAATAGTGT
>BOPN01000736.1:277473-279973 GCA_017312705.2 Penaeus japonicus | reverse complement strand
TTGTTTTTCTTTATTTTATCAACAGCACCCCTTACCTGTATAACTTACTAATATTTTCCTTATATTTACACATTTCTCTTCGAGTTTCCATTTCTTGCAATGAGAGCCCCCCGTCGAGACACGCGTGGTCGAGCCCTAACTTGCAGTGCATTATCAGGAACGTCTCCTCAAAGTCTTAATTAGACTTTATTGATACAAGACAATTATCTAGATCTAATCCTCCCAACCTACGGAAGAAAATGAGCTAAAAAAGACGATAGAAACCTTACCTCATTCTTTCCCCACAAAGTTAAATAACTTTTCAAAAGGATCTATATTCAATATATATATATATATTTATATATATGTATCTGTATATATTTTGTATCTCGAATAAAACATTTGCAAAACTGAAGGCTTCAGTATACTAAATTCTATTCATCTATCAACAAATTCTCTTCGACTGCACCGACATGGTCACAGTCAACATGTCAACAATATTGCTGGTGCGACGATGGCGACAGACGCTCCCCTGAAAACATTCCTGGCGTCGTACAGACAGCCATTTACAAACGAGGCAAGTATTACCCTCTGCGAAGGAAGAGATTACTCACTACATGTTATATTATCACTTGCGAGAGTGTGGATAAAGACCATCTACAAAAGAGCAGGTTGCATGCAAATGAATAGCTGATTGTAGTCTCTTGCTAAGATGATTTAGCCACTGGCCGGTTAGATAATGGATCTTGTACGAATGTCAATCGGATACTTGATTATGTACAAGAGTCAGTTACGCACTATGTCTCGTACGAAAACTAACCCGGTGACAGGTCTTGTACGAGAGTCAGTCAGGTACTGGGTCTTGTACAACCATAACAAAATCAGTATCACTGTAAATGGGAAATATCAGATGACCAACGATGCGTGAATAAGTTCATCATTACGAAAATGAGGCCTTTATTCACCATCAAAATCATTGATTCATAAAAAAAAAAAAACATACCAAACAACTGCAACCAACATTTCTTTTTTGTTTACCATCATTCTTTCATTTCCTTTTTTTAAATCATAAGCCAAAGTACGAGTGCTAGAGACTACGCCGTATCTCCTAGAAATCATCCCAGAATCAGTGGGTGACAGCAGTGGCTCCACACCCGCTCCCACAGCGCATTCACCTCCCTTCCCGCCGTCCATCGCGGCCGCAGTGCCTCAGCCTAGACTCTGGCACCCACACTGGCAGACAGGTCAATCTCGATGGCTGTAGTTGTGAGACCTTCGGGAGTCCAACCCAGTGCGGCCTTCCACAGCCTGTAAGTGTACGATTACACTCTGGCACTTAGGGATTAAAGCCTATTTTTAATCGGGGTCTTGACTTCTCAGACGTAAACGTGCTTGAGGAAGTCATTTTGTTTATCTTTTCATTTGATTTGGTTGCCTGACATCCCCGCTAATACAGGCTTAAGCGCCACCTATCACTCGAAAGGCCCGAAAGCACCTGGAACAGGAAAATTGTGTGTACCTATGCCCACGCTCGTGTGCGCATTTCTCACAGCTGTGTGTACATATGTGTATGTACGCGGTCGGAGTCATTAGGTGGGCGGAGAAGAACCTGGTTGTTGGCACTTGTCTTCGCTGATGAACTGACGGTCTGAGCTCCTCCTTGCGGCCTCTGAGTCAGTCCGCAGCTGGAGTTGGACCTCTGACATGGCGGTGGGGGTCCGGGGCTAGATCTCGGGGAAGGATTAGCGCTCGAGGAGGTCAGCACCTTGGGCTCCTGCCGCTGTCCCATGGGATCGCTTAGGGATCCCGAGACTCGGATGTGCGTGTAGAGGGGGATCTGCGACGTGGGCGACTGGGGAGATGTGATGGGATTCTGGGACGTGGATGGGATAGCCGGCGGGTACTGCGGACTCGATGGGAGGGGTAGCTGGGGCTGAGGCGTTGACGGGCGCCTCTGCTGTTGCTGCGGAGGAGCGGGCACCGGTGGGAAGGGCGGGGCGACCATCTGCGATGTGGGCGTAGTGACGAACTGGGGCGTGGGGTTGGGCGTGGGTGTAGGAGAATAGTACTGCTGTGCTACCGTGGTGGGCGTAAGGGCGCGAGTAAGGGCTTCTCTCAGCATCTCCCGCAGCTCGCTCCTTAGGCTGCTAACGATCTCCTTCCTCAAGTAGTCCATCTCCTGTGGCGCCAGCAAACACCCCGTCAGGTTCCCTGCAGCAGAGACCAAGGGTATGAATTACGCCCGTGCGTCCCAGCCAAGAGGACAGAATTGTGGTAGTCTATAATTAGTCAAAATAACTAAAAAAAAAAAAAAAAAAAAACTACTTGCGGGCCGATGCCACAGAACTATAGCAAATTGCTAGTTTAGCGATCAGTCAGGTAATAATACAAAGAAAAAGCTTTAGGTACGATGTAAAGTAAAGGCATATGTGCAGAAGCAGAGAACTGCAGAATGATGATGTCTTATGTTGAATGAAATGTGAACAAATAATAGTGACAAAATTAACGTCCTAAAAAAAAA
>BOPN01000736.1:224543-227043 GCA_017312705.2 Penaeus japonicus | reverse complement strand
AAGGTGGGGTCTTATTTGGGTTTGGGAAGGTGGGGTCTTATTTGGGTTTGGGAAGGTGGGGTCTTATTTGGGTTTGGGAAGGTGGGGTCGTATTTGGGTTTGGGAAGGTGGGGTCGTATTTGGGTTTGGGAAGGTGGGGTCTTATTTGGGTTTGGGAAGGTGGGGTTGTATTTGGGTTTGGGAAGGTGGGGTCTGAGAAAATGTGGGCGTTCTTGGGTCCAAGGAGGTTAGGTCTTGCTTGGTTTTGGGAATATCAGTCCCCTACAGCTATTGTATAGGGAACTTTTAATACTATGAAAGTTTGTAAAAGACAAGGTTGATATCAATACTGGCTTAAATTAGAGAAAACATAGTGTTGTAAATGCTAGATTATGATACCTAAATGGTATGATGTGTCGAATGATAATTATGAAAAAAATTCCCGTGATACATAAATTTCAGGACAAAATCCTGGGTACAGAAGTAGACAAGAATGAAATAAAGGAACGATGGAGACGAACAAGAACAAGAAAATAAAAGATAATAAGAAAAAGCAAAAGAAAAACGAAGGAGCTATTTATCACTCATCAACGACACACACTCACCTCGGCCCATACTTATTTGTGGTGATCTGAATGAAAGCCACAGCTCTTAGGCTGAAGGTGCACAGATAGAGCGACAGCATGATGAAGTCTAACCAGTTCCACCACTGGCGTATGTAGGCCGTCAGTCCTTCCTCCCACAGCTGCTTGCATTCCGCCCACACCTGAAGAACGGGGAAGAGAGAATGAAATAGGCATTTCGCGATGAGACATAATCGTTTTACCGCCGTTAGGGTGACGTCATCGAGTTGGGCCAGAGACATTAGTGACGTCATCGAGTTGGCCAGAGACATTAGTGACGTCATCGAGTTGGGCCAGAGACATTAGTGACGTCATCGAGTTGGGCCAGAGACATTAGTGACGTCATCGAGTTGGGCCAGAGACATTAGTGACGTCATCGAGTTGGCCCGGAGACATTAGTGACGTCATCTACTGTGCGAATAACTCGAAGCAGAACACAGTTTGCGGCACAGACTAATCTATTGACTGACTCTAAATAAGAACAACATAATGGAAATAATGTGACATGATAAAAAAACAATTACATTTGATTGTAAACGAAAGTAGGTAATCAAAGTTGTGCAAGAGACTGAGGGACATGATGAGCAAGACTGAAAGGAATGAGATGATGATGACCAAGTTGCTACTACGATTTGGAGTCGAATATGTCTTCAATTGACATTCACATTAAATCATTTGTTCCCGGTTGATTTTTTAAAAATTCCTTTCAGATATGAAATCAGTCTTCGTTTTCATCCCTTTTCCATTATTTCTTTTGGATACACCTCCTCCTCCTTCACCCCCCTCTTTATCACCTTCTTCATAGTCCTCCTCCTATTCCTTTTCATTTCCATCCTCTTCTCCTTCATACACCTCCTCTTCTTTCCAGTTTTCCCCGCCTCTTCCTCTCCATAATAAACCTTTTCCTCCTCCTCCTTTTCTTCTTCATCCTCTTCGTCTAAATACTCCACCTATTCCTCATTTTTCTTTCCATCTACGTCTCATTCATTCCCCTCCTCCTTTCATTCGTACTTGCTCCTCTTCCTCCTTTTTCATTTCCTCCTCCTCCTTTTTTTCATACCCTTCCTCATCTACCTCTCCATCCTCTATCTGTTTCTGGCTACCAACCTCTTCTCCCACATCCTCTTCCTCCTCCTCCTCCTCCTCCTTCCCCTTCACGTCCTCCTTCTCTTCCATCTCCTTTCCCCCCTCCCCTCACTCAACCGTACACTCAAGAGGGGTCCATCTTTTTTAACATCATTTTTTAATACAAAGGTTTCTCTGAAATCAGTCTTTCACTTTAACGTCCCACTTAGATAAGACCTTCAAAGAGTTTATAATCGATTTCATAGCTTTCCCCTTTTCATTCAAGTTCAACCGTTTCCCTTCCTTTTAGTCTTTGAAATTATCTCCGGTCGCGTGATGGGAGACGGAAACAAAAGGACTGGCTGGCTACATGAAGCATTTTCTTCCTTCTCCTTATTTCCATTAAATCTTCTGCTGCTGCTTCGTTTTTCTCTTGTTTCGTCTTCTTCCTCTATTCCTTTTCTTCTTATCTTATTGTTATTGTCTTAATTAAAGCATCGTTCTTTTCTGTTGCGTTCCTTTCATCACCTTAATTTCATGATGAAGGCAAAATTATCGGTATTACACCCAAGAATCCATAACAGTGCATCTGAATACTCCCTATGTTTGTTCAAAATATAACCATATCCATAGAATACCATATACATACATATGGAGTCAGATGTATGTCACACACTGTAGTTAAGAGACACAATAGGGACATCCCCTGCTTAATTAGGCAGACCAATACGTCACTCGGCCTCACTGCTCTCACAAACATTCTTTTGTTCATCAGACAAAAGCACTAATTTATATGCATAACTTTGCCTATTTTCATCGTTAGATATTCCTAT
>BOPN01000736.1:132043-134543 GCA_017312705.2 Penaeus japonicus | reverse complement strand
GAGAGAGAGAGAGAGAGAGAGAGAGAGAGAGAGAGAGAGAGAGAGAGAGAGAGAGAGAATGTTGAGAGAGATAGAGTGGGATAGAGGGAGGGAGGGGAAGGGAAGAAGTGAGAGAAAGAGAAAGAGAAACAGAGAGAGAGAGAGAGAGAGAGAGAGAGAGAGAGAGAGAGAGAGAGAGAGAGAGAGAGAGAGAGAGAGAGAGAGAGAGAGAGAGAGAGAGAGAAAGAGAGAGAGAGAGAGAGAGAGAGAGAGAGAGAGAGAGAGAGAGAGAGAGAGAGAGAGGAGAGAGAGAGAGAGAGGGAGAGAGAGAGAGAGAGAGAGAGAGAGAGAGAGAGAGAGAGAGAGAGAGAGAGAGAGAGAGAGAGAGAGAGAGAGAGAGAGAGAGAGAGAGAGAGAGAGAGAGGAGAGAAAGAGAGAGGAGAGAGAGAGAGAGAGAGAAAAGAAAGAAAGAGAGAGAGAGACAGAGAGAGAGAGAGAGAGAGAGAGAGAGAGAGAGAGAGAGAGAGAGAGAGAGAGAGAGAGAGAGAGAGAGAGAGAGAGAGAGAGAGAGAGAGAGAGAGAGAGAGAGAGAGAGAGAGAGAGAGAGAGAGAGAGAGAGAGAGAGAGAGAGAGAGAGAGAGAGAGAGAGAGAGAGAGAGAGAGAGAGAGAGAGAGAGAGAGAGAGAGAATCTTTTCCTTTCAAATTCATGTCTAGGCTTGGTCCCCCAACCCAGCCCATCCATTAAACTTGGCCCAAAAGCGGAGGAAACCTGTTAACCCTTCCCTTATCCAGGAATCTTGCCCTTTGGCCAGTTCAGTTTTCCTTCAGTGCTGAAGTATTTTCCTGACACCTAATTTATCGAAGAAGTTTGGTTCATGTCAAGTGAAGCCTCTTTTTACTTATAACCTTGATGAGAAAACTCCCAACATTGGCATTTATACGAGGGAGTCGCAAAGTGATTAATTCATCAACAAATTATAAAGTAAAAAGAAAGAAAGAAAAAAGAGATAAATAAATGTATGGGTATATGTATGTGTATTAGAGTGTGTGTGTGTGTATGTGTGAGCTTATATGAATGCCTGTGTACATGCGTGCTCCTGTTTGTGTTTTTTAACCGTTCCTTGAAAAATGCCAACACAAAGGCAGGAGGAAAGTTCAAGGTATCGCAACGAATTAGTGAATATAAGAGAGAAATCTGACGTTTGAGAATGTTAGTCCATCTTCTTTAACGTCTTACTCTCTGGCTTTGCTGTCTGAAGATTGCGGAGACGGAAGGAGGGAGGGAGGGAAGAAGGAAGGGAGGGAGGGAGGGAGGGAGGGAGGGAGGGAGGGAGGGTGGAAGGGAGGGAGGGTGGGAGGGAAAGAGTGAGGGAGGGAGAGAGTTAGGGAAAGGAGGAGAAAGAGGGTGAGACAGAGAGAGGGAGATATATAGATAGTTGAACAAGGATGGAGGGAGACACGAGAATAAGGGTTGGGAGAGGGGAGAGAGGAGACAAAGGATATAGTAGACAGAGTAGAAGCAGGAGAAGACCGCTAACTGAAGGGGCAAAAGGGGGATGGGGTGAAGGGGCAGTGACCACGGAGATCTGGGTCAAGTGTTGGCGTACGTGAGGTTGGAGATGAGGGGATGGGGGGGGGAGGGGTATAGGGGGGTAGGTTAAAAGGAAAACTAGGCTCCAATGGCTTTTCCAAAAGGGAATAATACTCGAAAAAGTGCATAAAAAAACTAGATTTTATGGATGACAACACGACGCCTGAATTGGAGCTCATTGGCGTCCGCATTTACTCCTTTAAGGAAAAAGATGAAAGAAGAAAAAAAAAAGAACAGGAAAAACAGTTCGAAGAGATAAAATTGCGATAGTTTACTGGAAATGGCACAAAAGAATATACACGCAAATCGAAAAGGAAAGAGATTCATATATGGAAAATGAAAAAAAAAACATGGCTGTAGCTTCAGTAGCTCAGCTTCGTGATGTACCGCCCCCCCCAAAAAAAAAAAAAAAAAAAAAGTTACACTCACAACCCGTGTATCTTTGAGTTTCCTTTGCAATATGCAAGTAGTCTACGTGTATAATTGGAGGTTAGGTACGGCGAGGTCTTTTCAACAACGGGTTACCTTTTGCGTCTACTTTTAAAATAAGAATTGCGTTTGTTTTTCTTACCCAGTGATCGAATGGGAAATAAGAGAAAGAGCCAGATTAAACACGCATAGATTTGACTAGAAAGCATTTAGTTTTTCGTCTGGAATCATAGATAAGGTATAAATGTCTGCGTGGTGTACCTGTGTATCGCGTATACTTAAAAAATGGTAATCAAATTTACGAATAAACTTATGCGGACGATATTTATTATTTTGTTTACGTTATTTACTCTGGAAAGATTTAATCTGGAAAGATTCATATAATTTACTTAGGAATGAAATTAATATTCAAATGAATGAAATTTACGACGCGGAATCCTCTTACCTGAAATAAAGCTGGAAAAATCTTTTTGTTTGAAACAAATTCGATTTTCCACTGA
>BOPN01000736.1:84543-87043 GCA_017312705.2 Penaeus japonicus | reverse complement strand
ACCTACAAGCCCCTCCCCCCCTCCCTCCACCTACAAGCCCCTCCCCCCTCCCTCCACCTACAAGCCCCTCCCCCCCTCCCTCCACCTACAAGCCCCTCCCCCCCCTCCCTCCACCTACAAGCCCCTCCCCCCCTCCCTCCACCTAGAAGCCCCTCCCCCCCTCCCTCCACCTACAAGCCCCTCCCCCCTCCCCCCCCTCACTCCACCAATAAGCCCCTCCCCCCATCCCTCCACCTACAAGCCCCTCCCCCCCCTCCCTCCACCTACAAGGCCCTCCCCCTCCTCCCACCACCACAAGCCCCTCCCCCTCCTTCTCCTCCTACAAGTCTCTCCCCCTCCTCCTCCATCAACACCCTTCTCCCCTCCCCCTCCTCCACCTACCAGCACCTCCCCCCTCCCTCCACCTACAAGCCTCCCCCCTCACTCCACCTACAAGCCCCTCCCCCCTCCTTCCTCACCACAAGTCTCTCCCCCTCCTCCCTCCATCTTACCCTTCTCCCTCCCCCCCTCCCTCCACCTACAACCTCCCCCCTCCCTCCACCTACAAGCCCCCTCCCCCCTCACTCCTACAAGCCCCTCCCCCACTCCTCCTCCTACAAGTCTCTCCCCCTCCTCCCTCCATCAACACCCCTTCCTCCCCTCCCCCTCCCTCCACCTACAAGCCCCCTCCCCCCTCCCCTCTACCTACAAGCCCCTGCCCCCCTCCCTCCACCTACAAGCCCCTACCCCCCCCTCCCTCCATCAACACCCTTCCTCCCCTCCCCCCCTCCCCCCTTCCTACTGTGACTTACTCAATCGCTGTTGTATGCCGGAACCTGATGACATATAGTAGCGTTGAGTATTTCATAAGATCCGTGGCATTACACGAAGGACTTTTTTTTTTTATCCTCTTGTATCGATCCTTTTTATAGATTCGTTGCTCTAGGGAAAAGAAAGGGGTAGATGAGGTATCAACTACGAAGGGGTGCAAGGGTGAGGGGTAGGGGAATAGGGAGTAATAGCAGAAGGGTAGAATGGCATGGATAGTGAGCACAGGGAGGGTGAAACCAACAGCCTGTGTAGGGAAGGATGAGTTATAGCATCCAGAATAGGGGACGGCCTTTCATGGCTTGAAAAAAATAAAAATATATTTCATTTTTAGTCTAACTCTCACCCTATTCCTTCCCCTCCCCGCTAACAAATGAAAAAGTAGGTATAAAAAGGAAGGAAAAATCGATAGATGAATAATTTTTCTATAATTTTGTTTTCCCTTCTATATTACATTTTACAACGATTGCAATTCAATCACTCTCTACCACAGTTGATAACGATAATAATTATGGTAGAAGTGATGAGTGTTATCATGATAATGGCAATGATAAAATGATGATGGAGATAATGGTATTAATGATATTGACAATGATGACAACGATGATAGTGATAATGTTAACAAATAGCAATAATGAAACGAAGTTTGCAAAGGTGGAGATTATGCTTAACATGCTATATCTTTAGGTATCTATATAGCTTTAACAAAATAGAAATACAAAATATATACATACACTGTATATGTATTTTTCCAGAATACTGGACTCTACGTAGTACACAGTGTTGCCACAGCGTCCTCTTACGACCATTGCATTGTTTACTGCAACAGCCTCAAGGTATCAACAATGCAAATTGAAGTTGATTCAAGTTGACGATCTCTTTCATGGCATCTCATGCGAGATATCATGTCCCTTTTTACAGTCCCATCATCTTCCAGGCCATGAAAAAGACGGGAGATCAGAATACAATTTCCGCGGAAAAAAGAGAAACACGTTTTTGTCTCCCTTCCCTTCCCCCTCCCCCTCCTCTTCCCCCCCTCTCACCCACTACCCCCCTCTTTGCACCCCCACCCCCGGCCTCTCCGAACCACCCGTCCCACTCCCTTCCCTTATCCCCTTCTTCTTGTAGTTTCCTTGTGTTTCCTCTTTCGCTTCTTGTATCCTCTTCTTGGTTACCTTTCCTGTTCTTTATTTCTTTAAGGGAATAGGAAGATAAAAATGTTATATAAGGAAATCTAACATGATATCTTCCAGTGAAATATTACATATGTACTATGATGTAATGTCATATAATATATCATGTTATAAAAATTATATAATATTTCATAGTAATGAAATAATACGATAATAAATACATATGGTATGACGATGGTGATGTAATGTAATATAAAGTAATATATGGTATTATGTGTGAGATAGTATGACATATGATACGCTATAATGCATCATAGACTAAAACAATGCAATGAAAGACATTATGATAAAAATGACATCTTATCATTCTCCTTTTCCGTACCCTTCATCACCATGATTATGATGCTGATGCTCCTCTCACCCATCTTTGCTTCATTCCTCTTGCTCATTTCGCTTCTCCTTCCACATTCCCCTCGCCCACTCCCTCCCCCTCTCCCCATCGCTTCTCACACCCTCCACTCCCCTTCCACACCCCCTTCCACTCCCCCCCTTCCACACAC
>BOPN01000736.1:54543-57043 GCA_017312705.2 Penaeus japonicus | reverse complement strand
TGTCTCTCTCTCTCTATCTATCTCTATCTATCTCTCATTCTCTCTCTCTCTCTCTCTCTCTCGCTCTCTCTCTCGCTCTCTCTCTCTCTCTCTCTCTCTCTCTCTCTCTCTCTCTCTCTCTCTCTCTCTCTCTCTCTCTCTCTCTCTCTCTCTCTCTCTCTCTCTGTCTCTCTCTGTTGGGTCGTCTTTTTTTCTTCATCTTTTCAGGTTATAACCTTAGCAATTATTTTTTTTGCATTTTAGGATATTGGAATATATATATATATATATATATATATATATATATATATATATATATACATATATATATATATATATATATATATATATATATATATATATATATATATATATATATATATATATATATATATATGTACATATAATATATATATATATATATATATATATATATATATATATATATATATATATATATATATACATATACACATATATATATATATATATATATATATATATATATATATATATATATATATATATATATATATATATGTATGTATATATATATATATACATATATATATATATATATATATATATATATATATATATATATATATATATATATATATATATATATATATATATACGTTAAGCTCAATGTTAATGGTTGCCTAATGTTTACATTGGGCAACATATTTTGCCTAATGTTTATATTGTGCAAAACCTAACCTAACTTACCTAAGCTAAGCTACCCTAATCTAACCTAACCTAACCTAACCTAACAAAACCATTTTTCCCAATGTCTACATTAGGCAAATGTTGCCTAATGCACACATTAGGCAACTATTAACATTGAGCGTAACATATATATAGTGCCTCTCAGATGGTTGGTATTTCATGGTAATCTAAAAGGACCGTATATATAAAATATCCCCAAACGTTTAAAATAAATGACCGATCCAAACTGATCCAGACATATATATATATATATATATATATATATATATATATATATATATATATATATATATATATATATATATATATATATCTATCTTTCTATATGTATATGTACATAAAATACATTCCAGACGTGTTACTGTGGAGGATGATACGTGCCGTGACTCTCCATCAACACTGGTGGAAGAGGGAGCAGATGTCACGAAAAGCAGGAAGGGACTCTTCAAAAAGAAGTCTGCAACAACAATTACATCAGCCATTAAAAAAGCACCCTCAGTCGGCAGTGTCTATGATGATCAGCAGGAGGTAAAAAAAGTGTAAAAAAAAGGTGCAGAGTTCCAGTCCTGGAAGATGGAGTGATTTATCTTGTAATGAGTGTAACTTTATTTATACAAGATGCTGGAAGATACAATCTTAGGGTGAAAACTACATTGTGTTTTCATAAATATATGCTTGTGTATGTGTGTGTGTGTGTGTAGACACGTAATATCATTATCATTATCATAAACACACGTTAATATCATTTTCATCATTATCATTTTTATTATCATTACGATTATAGGGATGATAATGATAATGATAGTGAAGGTAAGGATGATAATAATAAAGATGATGCTAATGATAGTAATGATGATGATAATGATAATGATAATGTTGATAAGGATAAAGATAATGATGATAATGGCAAAACTTATAATAATAACAATAATGATAATGCTAATAATGATATTCATATCAACAAATAGTAATGAAAGGGATGAGGATAATTATTACGTAGAAACACGGTACATCCTGCGCAGACGCCGTTCTACATCACAGTCACCTTCAGCATTCTCTCATCTCCTTAAAGTACGAGACATTATTGCAATTTGCAACACGCTGACGCCCGTACTACAACGCCCCCAGACCCCAACCCACCTCTCCTCTCCCCTTCCTCACTTCCCACCCTTCCTCTTCCCTCCGTCTCTCCTTTGAACAGGGCTTTCATCTCCTTCTCCGCCTCCCCCACCTTTTCCCCTCCTCCCTACCCCTCCTCCTCTCGCCGTCGCCCTTCCTCTTCACCCTCTCCCACTCCCCCTCCCCTCCCCTCCCCCTACCCCTCCTCCTCTCCCCCACCCCCTCCCCACCGCCCTCTCTAATCTGTCTATTCTCCTTCCAACCATTGTAATTAACCCTTAATGAGGTCAAGGTGTTTGTCTGCATGGCAAGACATGCACCGAAAAGGGAGAGAGGACGGAGGGAGAGAGGAAGAGTGCGTAAAGGAAGATGGAAAGAGAGAAGAGATAAAGGGGGAAGAAGATGGAAGAAAGAAGTAAAAGAAAGGAAGGGAGGAGATAGAGTGCGCAGAAAGAGAGAGAGAGAGAGAAAGAGGGAGGTGGAGAGAGAAAGATTAATATAGAGCGAGAGAGCGAGAGAGAGGGGGCGAGAGAGTGAAAAAAAGGTAGATAAAGAGAGAGAGAGAGAGAGAGACAGAGAGATAGAGAGAGAAAGAGAGAGAGAGAGAGAGAGAGAGAGAGAGAGAGAGAGAGAGAGAGAGAGAGAGAGAGAGAGAGAGAGAGAGAGAGAGAGA
>BOPN01000736.1:37500-50000 GCA_017312705.2 Penaeus japonicus | reverse complement strand
TAAATATTAACACGCATAACATAGGTGCTCATAACACCAAAACTCAACTCCCGAAGACTTAATAAGGTCTCACGACGAAGACTTAACAAACTAACAACAACAAAAAAAAGAAAGAAAGAAAGAAAAAAAAATCTTTCAGTAGAAGACTGAAGCCTCGTGATTGTTCTTTCTGAATATGAAGTGCACTGATAACCGTTATGAAGGCTCACTTTAAGGAGATGAATAATATGCAAATTTATTCCTCGCTTGCAGGCTGCTGTCCAATTCTTTCCTCACTGCAATAGACGGTTCTGTTATCTTTTTGTTGCAATTTTTGCAGGTGCAACAGAACGAGGGTATCTGTTGTTTTACCTGTGTTGGTGTTTCTTGTGTTTTCTTTGCCGGATTCTTCGTTTCGTCATCTAGTTATTTTTGACATTTTTCGTGTTTTTGGACTAACTTTTAGGTGCATATGTGATTATAGAGAGATAACTGTATTTAGAGAGAGGTGGGGGGAGGGAGGGAGGGAGTGAGAGAGAGAGAGAGAGGGAGAGAGAGAGGGGGAGAGAGAGAGAGAGAGAGAGAGAGAGGGAGAGAGAGAGAGAGAGAGAGAGAGAGAGAGAGAGAGAGAGAGAGAGAGAGAGAGAGAGAGAGAGAGAGAGAGAGAGAGAGAGAGAGAGGGAGGGAGAGAGAGAGAGAGAGGGAGAGAGAGAGATAAAGAGAAAGAGAAAGAGAGAATGGTAAAAAAAAGTGCTTATATTCATATATATATATATATATATATATATATATATATATATATATATATATATATATATATATATATATATATATATATATATATATATATACATATATATACACACACACACACACATATGTATATATCTATCGCATAAACATGCAAACACAGGCACTTTTAATTTCCCTTTTCTACACCATTGAAAGCAAAATATTTGCGCAAACGAGTTGCGATTTTACCCTCGATAAGCCCTTAGTGTTATCAGAGCAGTTCAAGATAATGGTCTGTGTACTCTAAAGCTAAATAAAAATTCAGCTAACCGAGATTTTTGGTTGCTCGTTTTATATTACATTATTGCACAACATGTACAGTAACTGCTCCTATATTCATAATGTTCTAGAAGCAAAAGAGAATGCTTTTCCAAAACAATGTGATGAACAGGACTAAAAATAAAACTATTTGGAAATGTTTTTGATCAGAAAATTTGTAATTCAGACTTTTTTCTTTCTTTCTCTTTTTTTTTTTTTTTTTGTTAATGCAGCAGACTCTAAACACCACATGGATTCCAACATAAGGAAGAGAGAAAGAACAAAAATGCCCAAAGAAAAAAAAAGATTTTGATAAAAAAAACGGTGACGTCAAAACAGCTTTCTCTTTGTTTCCGTCTTATGTACGAGCGACCAGCCTTATTTACCAGAAGAGATCTTATCTGGAACTGTTACTTATTTTCAGCTTCTTTCTTCCGAGCAGACACTTACGGCCTCGGAGTCTCATTAAGATAATTTTCAGGCCATTATTAAGACTTAGGAAGACAGGGTTACTTGTATACTGTCTCTCTACACGCGCGTACTCTCACTCGCACAGTATATTGTAGGCATTGTATGAATCAGTGTTGCTTCTGTTACTCCTTCTGTTATTGTTACTGTTACTAATAGTACTATTATTGCTATCGCTACTACTAGTAGTGGTAGTATTGATACTATACTATTGCTAGTACCACGACTACTAGAAGTATTACTAGTACACGACTGTTAGTACTATGACTTGTTCTACTACTAGTACTTAACTACTCCTATTATTATTACTACTATTACAACAACAACAACTACTATTATTACTATTACAACAACAACAACAACTACTACTACTACTACTACTACTACTTCTACTCCTACTACTACTACTACTATTACAACTATTATTACTACTACTACTACTACAACTATTATTACTACTACTACTCCTACTACTACGACTACCATCACTCAAAAATTCTTGTTGGCAACAATGAACCTGCTATAGCCACATAGCACATTCATTGCAGATATACATTGTCCACAAGCATTCTTTCATTCTCAATGGCGATCTACTATTTTTTATGCAACACTCAACAACCACAATCTTGCTATCCATTACGGAAAGTGGAGTAATAGCCTTTGATGACCAAGTTCCTCAAAACAGAGTAGCGTAGATCGGAGAAGCGGGGAAAAGTAAGCCACACTTAAGCCAAGCCAATAGGTTGTTGTTCTTTTCTCTTCGACGTGACGTAAGAGTAAGAGTTGCAGTTTTTATTTCTTTGACGTGAGTTGGGTGAGTTCTGGCGGAGGAAGATTTAACATGAGGGACTCATGTTTATTTCTTTGATTATTATGAGATGAGATTTTGGCAGGGGTATTGATGTATTGTAAATTTGAAATGAGTTAATGATAATGTCACTCTTTTGGCCATGTCAATGATATTGGTGGTATTATTGATATGATGATAATGTAAATAGTCAGATGATGATGGTAGTAATCCTGTCCTAGTAACTATTACTACTATTACTACTACTACTGTTACTGCTACTACTAACACTACTGCTGCTACTACTAGTACTATTAGTATTACTACTACTAGTACTATTAATATTACTACTACTATTATTACTACTACTACTTCTGCTACTACTATTACTACTATTTCTACTTCTACTACTACTATTACTACTACTACTGATACTACTAATCTCACCCCCACTCTCACTACCATAATCACTACAACAACCTCTGATGACAACCAAAAACAACCATAAAAAAACTCTAAAAACATGAAAACATAACCCCAGCAAAAACAAATACAACAACAACAACAAATACAACAGCTCGTTTTCGTATTACTCCATGAGTCGAAATAAAGACGCTAGACTAATGTATGTATTTCAGTATTTCCTCATTGGCAAATTCCGTCATTAGAGCCAGGGAATATATATATATATATTTTTTTTTTTTTTTTTCCTTCTTTTTTTTTCTTTTTTTTTCTTTTTTTTCTTTTTTTCTTTACTGACAAGTTGCAACCTTAAAGTCGTCATGCTTTTTGGGAAGATTTTCTTCCGTTGAGGATTAACAGCTTCCTACTTCCTCTTCCTCCTTCGGGCGGGTTTTAAAAGGCCGTACGTACGTACCGGGGATGCAGTATTTGTGCTGTGGGGTTGGGTTCCGTGTTTTTTTTTTTTTTTTTGTTTTTTTTTTTTTTTTTTTTTTTTTTTTTTTTTTTTTTTTTTTTTTGAGGGGGGATAGGGGTGGTGGAAGGGGTTGGGGAGGAAGGGGGAGGTAGCGGAGGTTGGGGAGGAGGTGGGGTGGAGGGTGGTAGGGGGTAGGGGGAGTGAGAAGAGAGGAAAAGGAGGGTAGGGGTGGGGGAAGGGGAGATGGGGTGGGGGAAGGAAAGGTAGGGGAGGTGGGGTGGAGGAAGGGGGTAGGGGGAAGGGGAGGTAGGGGTGGGGGAGGTGGGGGGAGGGAGGTGGGGGGAGGGAGGTAGGGGAGGTCGGGTGGGGGAGTTGGGGTTGGGGAGAGATGAGATGGGGTAGGGGATAGGGTAAGAGTTGGTAGATAGAAGAAGAGGTCAATTCGGGGTTAGGGGAGGTGGGGAGGTTAGGATGGGGATTAGGCTTGGGGGAGTAGGGTAGGTAGGGCAGGGTAGGGGAACGCAATGCTGGTCGGGAAGGAAGGGGTGGGGGTGAGGTCAGTGAGGTAAGGAAAGGTTGGGGAAAGTGGGGTGCTTAGAGAAAGAATGGAAGGATGGAAGAAAGGGAGATAAGATGCTGGTTGGGGAATTGGGGGAGGTGGTGGGTGGGTGGGGACGGGGAGAGGAAGAGACACGTGACCGAGGTTCGGTTGGTGTTAGGGGGGGAGGGGAGGAGGGGTAATAATGGGGAGATGGTAATGCAATTCTAATGGAATGGAGATGGATAATGGGGGGTGGGGGGGATGGGGAGCAGTTGAATGTGTATGGGGCAGGGGTGGGGGAGGGGGTGTAATCAGGAGAAATATTTATGTGAAGAGCTATCTCATCCTATCCTAATCATTTATTAATCTATGTGAGAGTGAAGGGGCTCTTTCTCTCGTGTTTGTATATGGGTGCGTTCTACACTGCACTGAACGAACATCAAAATAAGCTCGGGCATAAGCAGAACCCCCCCCCCAAAAAAAAAAAAAAAAAAAAAAAAAATCAACCTATACACCGATAGAAAATCCAACAGTGAACTTCCTTTCAACTTCAATAGAAGCAGCAATGATAACCATAACAACAACAATGATATCAACAAGAATATCATCATCATTAATAACAATAATGACATCAATAATAACAACTACAAAAATAACATTAACAAAAAATAACATTAACAAAAACAACAACATTAACAAAAAAATAACAACATTAACAAAAAACAAAAATAAAAAATAACATTAACAAAACAACAACAAAAAGAACCACATTACCAAAACGCCCAAAACAAAACAACAACAAAAACATATCCCACTCCCGATAACTCCCTTCGCTCCAGACTGATGTTCCACCCCCTCACCCCCCATAACTCAACCCCCCCCCCCCTAACTCCATGACGTCACCCAATGGGCTTCCTCGACCCCCACCCCCCCACCTCAATAACTCCATGACGTCACGCCATGGGCTTCCTCAACCCCACCCCACCCTCCATCCATAACTCCATGACGTCACCCCATGGGCTTCCTCGACCCCCCCCCCTCCATCCATAACTCCATGACGTCACCCCATGGGCTTCCTCGACCCCCCCCCACCTCCATAACTCCGCTGACGTCACGCCATGGGCTTCCTCGCCCACTCCGCGCTCATGACGTCACCCCATGGGCTTCCTCGACCCTCTCCCCCCTCCATAACTCCATGACGTCATCCCATGGGCTTCCTCGACCCCCCCCCCCACACACACACACCTCCATAACTCCATGACGTCACGCCATGGGCTTTCTCGAGGGACCATATATAACCACGAGCAGTCACGTGGTGGAACCAGTGTATCGTGAGCTTAAGGGGAGGGATGTTGTCACAATCGTTCTTGATAGGATAATAGGATGATAGGATGTAGCGCCTCGTGGTGACCTTATCTGAACTCGAGGGGGTATTAGGGGAGTAGAGGGAGGGGTATGGGGGTGAGGATAGTAAGGTAAAGGGGATAGGATACCAGATACCAAAAGAGGAGAGGGTGAGGGTAGGGGACGGATAGATGTGGAAGTAAGGACTGTGGGGGATGTTAGAGGTGAAATGAAGGGGGGGGGGGGGGTGATAGGAAGGAAAGGGGAAGGGGGTAGGGGTTTCGGGTAATAGGGGATAGATGGGCGGAGGGATAGGAGATCAGATGGGGATAGGGAAGGTTACCCGTATTTTTCCACCGTCTTACGACCCGCGTTTTATGGCAGGAAGGGCTCGCTTTTCTCCCCTTTTTCTTTTTTTTCTTTCTTTTTCTGTTTTTCTTTCTTTCTTTTTTCGTCTTTTTCTTCTATATATTTCTTCTTCTTCTACTTCTTTCGTCGTTTTCTTTTAATTCAAATCCTTCTCCTTTATCTTCTTCTTCTGCTCCCTCTTCTTATTTTTTGTCATCTATTTCTATTTTTTTCTTCTTCTTCTTTTCCTCTACGACTTCCTCCTCCACCTCCTCCTCCTCCTCCTCCTCCTCCTCTTCTTCTTCTTCTTCTTCTTCCTCCTCCTCCACCTCCTGTGCTTCCTCCACCTTCTCCTCCTCCTCCTTCTTCTATTATTTTTCTCCTTCCTCTTCCATCTCCTCCTCTTCTTCATCTTCTTCCTACTTCCCCTTTTTCCTCCTTCTTGTTCTTTTTTTCTCTCTCTCTCTTTCTTCCCCTTCTAATCATCCCCTCAGCTTCCTCTTCCTCTTCTTATCATTATTATAAATATAATTCTTCCTCTTTTCTTCCTCTTCCTGAAACGGCTTAAAAAAAGAAAAGAAAAGAAAAAAAAAAGACGTCATTTTGAGAACTTTCAGTGGATAGTTTTTTTGTTTTTTTTTTCTATTTATCATTCAATTCATTTCTCTCGTTGTATTTTGGTCCGGTGGGTGGAAATGGGGGGAGGGCGGGGGGGGGGTTAATTTATCATTCAATCCTAGGACTTAATGGGATGTAGATGAATGATTTATTGAGTCTGATCTTATCTATCATCTTCTTTCTTATTCCCCTTCTTTTTCTTCTGTAATTTTTTAAAATATAGTCGTTAGTTTTTGTTATTGGTGATATTCGAATTTGCATTGATATTCTCATCATTGTTTATATTCATATTCATAGTACTATAAAGCTATATCATTATTATTTTCATTATTGTCATCATCATGATAATCATCATTATCATTATCCTTATCCTTATCATTATTATCATCGGTATCATTATCATTATCATCATCATCACCATCACCATCACTACCATCACCACCATCATCATCACCACCACCATCACCACCACCCAACCACCACCACCATCACCACCACCCACACCACCACTACCACATCCACCACCACCACCATCACCACCACCACGCCCCTCCCCCCCACCATCATCATCACCCTCATCACTATCATCAAAACCGTCATCACCATCCATAAACTCACTAAACTCAATTCAAACCTTAAACCTCACTGTGTACAGAACCTAAACCGGGAGCCATAGTGAGTCTTACTTCCTGTCCATATACCTTCGGGTAAGTGGACCACCCATTATGAAGAGGAAAATAATACATATTTGTGTTGGGAACCAGTTGACGTGAAATTCGGTAAGTGTTGCACTCAGAGGTAGCAACAAGAGGGTGTTGCTGGTGTTTGTTTGTTTGTTTGTTTGTGGATTGGCTTTGTTGTCTTGTGAATATATTTATATATCTGTGTGTATGTGGATGATGTATGTGGTTTTGTATTTTGATATGAATGTCTGTGTGTGTGTTTATATGATATGTAAATGGAATATATATATATATATATATATATATATATATATATATATATATATATATATATATATATATATATATATATATATATATATATATATATATATATATATATATATATATATATATATATATATATACGTATATATATAATATATATATATATATATATATATATATATATATATATATATATATATATATATATATATATATGTATGTTTATATGTATATATGTATATATATATATATATATATATATATATATATATATATATATATATATATATATATATATATATATATATATATATATATATATATATAAATATATATATATATATATACATATATATATATATATATATATATATATATATATATATATATATATATATATATATATATATATATATAAATATATATATATGTATGTATATATATACATATATATATAAATATATATATATATATATATATATATATATATATATAGATAGATAGATAGATAGATAGATAGATAGATAGATAGATAAATAGATACATAGATATAGATATAAAACACGAAACCAGTGATAAACAATGTAAAAAAAAAAATCATCGTTTCATTACCATTGATAAGAATTTCGCTGTCTAACCCCCCAAAAAAATAACAATTCACGAAAAAGAGAGAGAGAAAAAAAAAAGAAAAAGAAAAAAACGAAAACACAATTTCAAAAACAGCCTCCCAAGAGAAGCAAAAGCGTTGACACCAAAAACACGGAGAGGAAGCCTATTCACTCAAGAATTTATGACCGAATTATCATGACAATTCAGCATTAACAAGATACGACAAGATGAAAAAAAAAAAAAAAGAAAAAAAACCGTAATGATAACAAAAGAAAGAAAGAAAGAAAATAAAATAAAATAAAAATAAAAACGTGAGGCTTAGAAGGATGTGGGAGAAAGAAGCTTTATCGCAAAACCGAAAAATGTTTAAGAAAATGTCTCTGGAACTCAAGCCTGAGGTCAAGGTCAATTTATCATCGGAATATATGCCGAGGTGATGAACTCGGCGAATTTATGATTTCGTTTTGTTTCAAAGATTTTATTTTCATTTTTTTAATGATGTTTTTTTTTTTTTTTTTGTAGAGAGTTACATGATTGTGATGATTATTTCTTTTTTTTATATGATTTTTATATAAATTTCTTTTGGCTGATGATAATACAATATGAACTCTATTAATCATCGGGTTTTATCTAACTATCTTGTAATCGTAAATTTATCGGGAATAACTATTATAGTTATTTGCGCATATATATTACAGCATTAAAACTAACATGATATTATTTTGTATATTTCAGAGAAATGTCAATACGCCCTTGCTTACAACACACTTTGCCTTTACCTACCACACTATGCATTCACACGCACACACACACGTACACACACACACACACACACACACACACACACACACACACCCACACACACACACACACACGTACACACACACACACACACACACACACACACACATTCATGCGCACGTAATCATGCACACACACGTAAACAAACATAGACACTAACACAGAAATATATATATATTTTTCAGCTTAATTAACATCCCTCATCATATTCTCATTTTCTATCATCAGCTGATTAAATAGACTTTTAATATCTCTCTCTCTAAAATAGAAAAAAAGAAAGAAAAAAAAAATACTGAATATAAACCAACATATTTCTGATCGAAGCTTTTCCGTGTTTTTCTTTTTTTTTCTTCTTCTTTTTTCCTTCATTTTTTCCATGGCGGATAAACGTGATAAGCCAAAAATTAAATTAATTGCGGTTGTTACACGAAAT
This sequence comes from Penaeus japonicus, assembly GCA_017312705.2. Lineage (NCBI taxonomy): Eukaryota > Metazoa > Arthropoda > Malacostraca > Decapoda > Penaeidae > Penaeus > Penaeus japonicus. The sequence goes on along the minus strand of BOPN01000736.1, from coordinate 41,195 downwards.
TACCTCTAATGACAGTCAATATTTAATTTTTCGAATTTTCATCTCCATCGACTCTCAATTTCCTTTTTTTATTTCTTTTTTTTTTCTTTACGATGAGTTACAATTATGCATAATCAACTAGATGACTGAATGTATTGTGAGATCGACACTGTAAGTCACATATAGCGTCTTATGGATGAGTATGATGTTGTCTTAGCGGGTTGTGTCTTAGATCTCTCTGTTAGATATTGTATATTACGAGAGAGATGGAAAGGGAGGGAGGGAGGGAAGGAAGGAGGGAAGGAGGGAGGGAGGGAGGGAGGGAGGGAGGGCGGGAGGGAGGGAGGAAGGGAGGGAGGGAGGAAGGGAAAGAGGGAGGGAAGGAGGGAGGGAGGGAGAGCAGGAGAGCGGGAGGGAGGGAGAGAGAGCGTGGGAAGGGAGGGAGAGAGGGAGTGAAAGCGGGAGGGAGGGAGGGGGGAGGAAGGGAGGGAGGGAGGGGGGAGGAAGGGAGGGAAGAATTAGGGAAGGAGAGCAGGAGGGAGGGAGAGCGGGAGGGAGGGAGGGAGGAAGGGAAAGAGGGAGGGAAGGAGGGAGAGAGGAAGAGAGGGAGGGAGGGAGGGAGGGAAGGAAGAGCGGGAGGGAGGGAGGGAGGGAGGGAGAGCGGGAGGGAGGAAGGGAGGGAGGGAGGGAGGGAGGGACGGAGAGAGAGAAAGAGAGAGAGAGAAGGGGAAAGAGTAAAAGGGAATAAAGTGACGAAATAACAGGTGGATGAATGGATGGATGGATAGATAGATAGATAGATAAATAGATAAATAGCTAGATAATTAGGCAGATACATAGATAGATAGACAGACAAACAAATAGACAGATGGATGGCCGAGCGTGAGGAATATGAGAAAGAAAATAAAAGCAAGCGAGAGAGTTAAAAAAAAAAGGAGACAGAGACAGAAACAAAGACACAGCCAGAGACAGAAACAAAGACACAGACAGAGACAGAAACAAAGACACAGACAGAGACAGAAACAAAGACACAGACAGAGACAGAAACAAAGACACAGCCAGAGACAGAAACAAAGACACAGCCAGAGACAGAAACAAAGACACAGACAGAGACAGAAACAAAGACACAGACACAGACAGAAACAAAGACACAGACAGAGACAGAAACAAAGACATAGTCAGAAACAAAGACACAGACAGAGACAGATACAAAGACACAGACAGAAACAAAGACACAGACAGAGACAGAAACAAAGACACAGACAGAGACAGATACAAAGACACAGACAGAGACAGAAACAAAGACACAGACAGAGACAGAAACAAAGACACAGCCAGAGACAGAAACAAAGACACAGCCAGAGACAGAAGTAAAGACACAGACAGGAGCAAGTAAAGACACAGACAGAGACAGAAACAAAGACACAGACAGAGACAGAAACAAAGACACAGCCAGAGACAGAAACAAAGACACAGCCAGAGACAGAAACAAAGACACAGACAGAGACAGAAACAAAGACACAGACAGAGACAGAAACAAAGACACAGACAGAGACAGAAACAAAGACACAGCCAGAGACAGAAACAAAGACACAGCCAGAGACAGAAACAAAGACACAGACAGAGACAGAACCAAAGACACAGACAGAGACAGAAACAAAGACACAGACAGAAACAAAAACAAAGACATAGTCAGAAACAAAGCCACAGACAGAGACAGAAACAAAGACACAGACAGAGACAGAAACAAAGACACAGACAGAGACAGACCGACTTCCTAGAGAGACAGAAGGAATGAATGGATCACACACAAAGCGGTTTCCCCAAAGGGTAAGTAACAGTGGTCTGGCTGGATGCCAAAAACTTGCTCTTCCCAGAAATAGGTTTAATATTATTTGCATCTGATCCTCAGTCAAATTGCAAAATTGCAAATGCAGACAGGAAGCCCATTACAATCAATGGTATTGCCATCCTTTTGAATAGATATTGGTGATAATCTTTAGCTGTTTGAAATAGTCGCGTTAAATGAAGGGGATAAAACAGCTTCGTGAGAAGAGAGGGGAAAGGGGGGGAAGAAGAAAGGGAATGAGATGAGTGGAAGGCGGAAGGACAATCATATAGAGAGAGATAAAGGGGGTGGGGGGTGGGGGTGGGGGGAAGAGAGAGAAGGGGGGGGGGAAAATAGGAGAGATAGAGAGAGATATAAAGAGAAAGAGAGAGAGAGACAGAGAAAAAGGAAAGAAAGAGAAAGGGAGAGAAAGAAAGAAAGAAGGAGAGAATGAAATAGAGATAGAGAGAAAGAGAGATAAAGAAAGAAAAACAAAGACAGAGAACGTTACGGCACGAAGGGACAGAGAGATAGAGAAAGACAAACAATAAAAACAGAAGAGGAAAAAAAGAAAGTTTATAAAACGACACAGGAAAGGAGAACAGATATTGCATCCCCAGCCAGTCAGTTTTCCGCAAAACACCGGAAAATATTCAGTGGCAAAAAATACCTCACGTATGTCACCATTTCTTAATGGTTTCTACTCCGGCTTTCCCAGAACTGTTTTTACCTATTGGGCTTTTGAGTGTTTAACATTTTGTCTTATATATATATGTATATATATATATATATATATATATATATATATATATATATATATATATATATATATATATATATATATATATATATATAGAGAGAGAGAGAGAGAGAGAGAGAGAGAGAGAGAGAGAGAGAGAGAGAGAGAGAGAGAGGGAGGGAGGTATGTTTATATATATGTATATGTATATGTATATATATATATATGTGTGTGTATACATGCATATATATATATATATATATATATATATATATATATATATATATATATATATATATATATATATATATATATATATATATATATAAATATATATATATATATATATATATATATATATATATATATATATATATATATATATATATATATATATATATGTATATATATATATATAAATATAAATATATATATATATATATATATATATATATATATATATATATATATATATATATATATATATATATCAATAATAATAATGATAATGATTATAATAATACCAATACATCCCCGGAACAGATAAAATACATTTCCGTAGATATTTTTTACAACTAACGTCTCTTACTTGAATGCTAGTATATTCACTTAAGCTGTACAATGTGTTTTTACATACATACATACGTACATACATACATATATATATATATATATATATATATATATATATATATATATATATATATACATATATATATATATATATATATATATATATATATATATATATATATATATATATATATATATATATGTATATTTTTTTACATACAAAAAAAAAAAAAAATGCGTTACACTTTGAGATGCAGTGGATTTAAGATATCACATAATATCAAGAATTAGAAATCATATACATAGTGAGATAAGATGTAATAATTAAGCGAATAACAGTAAATGAAATAATGATTTTATCAACTTGATGCCTTTAGACGAAAGTGAACAAAACGAGAACTGTTCATAATGAACAATACAAGATAACGAATTAAAGTCTGTAACCTATCAAAGTTATATACAAATAAATATATAACATAACCAAAAAAACAAAACAAAAAAAACGTATTATCAAAATGAAAAAAAGACAACAATCAATACATAAATGTTAATAAAAAAAAGAAAAAAAAAAGGAGA
>BOPN01000735.1:374155-381655 GCA_017312705.2 Penaeus japonicus | reverse complement strand
TTTATTCAGCATTCAAGATGCATAGATTGGTCATAACCGCAAAAAACAACAATATGGTAACAATCATTACACTAACGGACCAATAATCACCACATCACAATACATATATATATATATATATATATATGTGTATATATATATATATATATATATATATATATATATATATATATTTATATATATATATATACACACACACACACACACACACACACACACACACACATATATATATATATACACACACACACACACACACACACACACACACACACACACACATATATATATGTATATATATATATATATATATATATATATATATATATATATATACATGCACTTATATATGTATGTGTGTGTATTTATTGTTGTATGTATGTGTATATATATTCCTGCATTTTGTATATATATATATATATATATATATATAACAAAAAATTCACCATTATGCAATAGCTACCTTGTAAATATCATATATCTCACAGAAATCTCGCTTATGCCAGATATCATTACCATACATAAATAACAAAAATATTACTCATCAAAAATATGTTACAAGGTTACCAAAGCCACATCACTAGTTAATCGCCATCACACAGGGACTTACTGTTACACAGCTATTCTAACTAGGTCACTAATATTCAGTCATGATCACTACTAAGTCTCTGGTATTCAGTCATCACAACTCAGTCACTATCATAAAAAGTATCACCACACACCTACATCATCATACAGTCATTATCAGACCAGTCACTTTCCAGTCACTATTATCAGAGTCAAACACACGCTATCTTTTCTGTGGCTTATCAGTTCAATTTTATCTCTTAATTACGAACGCCTTAACCTTTGATGCCCAACCTTCTGTCTGTCTGTCTGTCTGTTTCTGTCTGACATATATCAACAATTTCATAATCAGTTGGATATTACAGGTAGCAAACCATCTTCTATCTGTATGTTTGTGATTTAATTTATTCTTTCAGTACTAGGAATTGCATATTAGTTTATTTTATTTCTTTATTTTTTTGTCTATGTTTTAGCAATATGTCCACATACCTAAAGCCAATTAGACAGAAAAGAGTATTATATTATACGATATACGCTATTAGTCAAATCTACCTATTTACAAAATGGGTTTACTGCACTGTATGTCATTCATCCACTGTCCCTCCATTTCTCCTCCGTTGTCTCAGCTACATAAACCATCCACCTACAGGACCAATAAAACACTTATAAAACAACAGCTTTTAATCATTCCTTATAAGGCAAGATGAAATCGTGAGAAAAAAGAAAGAAAAAAAATATACAGAAAATGCATCATGTCTTAAGCAGCAGCTACATCCATCTAGCATCAACCACAATAAAACACTTATAAAACAACAGATTTTAATCATTCCTTATAAGGCAAGATGGAATCGTGAAAAAAGAAAAGAAAAAAAAAAAAAAAACATACAGAAAATGCATCATGTCTTAAGCAGCAGCTACATCCATCTAGCATCAACCACATGACCACATATTCCTCAGTATTCGACATGACACACATCCACATACCCGTGAGATAACGCAAGAGGCTTATCGGCTACAGAGGACGTCCTTATCACCCACTTCAAATGACGTCATCAAGACAGAGAGAGAGAGATAGAGATAGATAGATAGATAGAGAGCGAGAGGGAGATAGATAGATAGATAGATAGACAAAGAGAGAGAAAGATAGAGATAGATAGAGATAGTTAGATAGATAGAGAGATAGATAGATAGATAGATAGATTGAGAGAGAGAGAGGGAGAGAGAGACTTTGACATGTTTATTGAGGCAAGAGGGGTGGGGGAGGGAGAGAAAGAGAGAGATATAAAGAAAGTAAGAGAGAGATGAGGGAAGGCGGCAGGGAGAAGAGAAGGGAGGGGGCAGGGAGGAGAGGAGGGAGGGGGCAGGGAGAGGAGGAGGGAGGGGGCAGGGAGGAGAGGAGGGAGAGGAAGGAAGGCGGCAGGGAGAGGAGGAAGGAAGGTGGCAGGAAGAAGAGGAAGAAGGCGGCAGGGAGAGGAGGAAGGAAGGCGGCAGGGAGAAGAGGAGGAAGGCGGCAGGGAGAGGAGGAAGGAAGGTGGCAGGAAGAAGAGGAGGAAGGCGGCAGGGAGAGGAGGAAGGAAGGCGGCAGGGAGAAGAGGAGGGAGGGAGCAGGGAGGAGAGAAGGGAGGGGGGGCAGGGAGGAGGGGAAAGAGGTTGCGTTCAGTGAAAGAATCACTGTATAAGCCAGCGAGTGAGATAAGGCTGCCTGTGAGTGAACGAGTTATTCTTCTACTAGTCGGACAGATGTTGACATTAAACAGAGAACTTCTATTTATTTATTTATTTACCGGACTGTTTATCCTCTTTTCGTATTGCTGACCAGATGATTTAACATCATAATACCAGTATTTTGATGGTTTAATTATTATTTTCTTGTCTTTAGATAACAAACAATCTTGAGATAGCGTTATATATTCTAGGCTTAGGTATATAAAACAATTATTTTCTTAAGTAAAGTTATCTTTTATGTATATATATATATATATATATATATATATATATATATATATATATATATATATATATATATATATATATATATATATAATATATATGTATATGTATATGTATATATATTCATCCAAGTTAGGTTAGTTTAGGTTAAGATAATCACCTTCTAGACAATTGACAACAATTTATTTTCGTTATGTAAGTAACTTTAAGTGGATAGTATTAATTAGAGATTTTGAGATGTAAGAATAGTCAGAGGGTATAGGAAACAAGAACTGCATTTAGTGTTAATATATATATATATATATATATATATATATATATATATATATATATATATATATATATATATATATATTTATGGTAATGGTAATGACAATACCAGTAACAACGACAATGATCATAATGATAATATATTGGATATTGATTATAATAATTTTCACGAAATTAACATCTATAATGGTGGTGAAATTAATAACAATGCGGATGATAAGATTTCACTAATGATAATGAAATTGATAACACTAACGACAATGAAATGAAGAACAATAATTATAATGATTCATATTAGTGGTGATAACCCAAATATAAAAAAAAAAAAAAAAGTCCAATGATAAGCTTAACTCCTGAACAAAAGACAATGATATATAAAAGGTCATGTGATAGGATGAGTTATGCAATCTCATGTGTTACACGGAACTGATAAGGAAGACAATTTCGAGTTGTCACAGGGCTGTACAGTGGAGATACGACAAGATACCTCTTTGTTGTGAAGAAAGGGTTAGGAAATGTGAGCGAGAGAAGAAGGATGAAGTGAAGGAGAGAGAGAGAGAGAGAGAGAGAGAGAGAGAGAGAGAGAGAGAGAGAGAGAGAGAGAGAGAGAGAGAGAGAGAGAGAGAGAGAGAGAGAGAGAGAGAGAGAGAGAGAGAGAGAGAGAGAGAGAGAGAGAGAGAGAGAGAGAGAAATTACATATGTACAACCTATGTGCAACCTACTGCCTCTGAGATGGAACGTGGTTGACTATGTAGGGCCTGTCTCCATATGAGTTCCAATACTGCTCTCAGAGTGCTATTCCCATTTTTTTCCTTTTTTCAGTTCATACTCGTTATCTGCTCTCAGTAAACTGATAAAACCTATTCTATTAAGAGATACTGACACTGCATAGTATGAATATTGATGAAAAGGTTTTCATCTGGGTGATGTTCGACCTTGCCACAAACAGGAATTCCAGTATGAAAGTTTTCATTAGAGTGACACTAAAATATGCTCTGAAAGTCTAAGGATTTGGCTAGTTTTAACAGGTTTATTCTCGACTAAGTGCCGTAGAGATTTAAGGTGATGTTGGGGTCACCGTGACTTCTAAGTATTTACAGGTCGTTTTCAAACAATAATATCTGAAGGATTACTAAACATTAGAAAATGAAAAATATTTATCTTTAACAATGATCGTTACATGGGCTTTTCTGTGTATGGAATTCCATAAAATTCCTAAGGTCACATGTTGCACACGTGTTAGCCCTGTGCATAAGGAATGCTAATACACCTAAAAAGCTTCGTGAAAAGAAGGTAAGGTGGTGAATTATTCAGCAACATATAGATAATTTGGTTATTAGCAAAAATAACCAAATTATCGAAGACATGACCTACAAAATACAATTTCTCACAAACATTTTTAGTTTTCAAATACATGAATTAAAATATCTTCTTCGACAGCAAGAGTCAATTTCGCGTGCTCTTGGGGATCTCAGTCACTTATCTAGTTCAGGGCCAAGGACTCGTGACGCCGACGATAAACAGTAGAGAGCACAGTCTTCTAGAGGAGGATGTGAGGCCTTTGAATCGTCTGTCAGCTGACCGGTCTCGATCCCAGTTGCGGTGGATTGCAATGCAGTTGGTGTTACGAATCTGAAGTGACGAAAGAATTATTTGAGAGTCCTCAGCTCCCGAATTAAGAGACTCTAGTTACTTGGGGACGAGTGCAGGCCACTGTAAATTGATATAAGGAGCTATAGAGTTTTGGACTGAGCTACTAAAGTCACACCATAATGTGTGGTGTGACCTTCTCTCAAGCCTAGCTGGAATAGAAATATATTTTCTCTGTTGTTAATCAATCAATTCAACTATTTTCACTTCAGTTTTATTCTAATTCTATTTCTTGACTTACAGAATAGTAGACCCCACATACCAAAGTAATTGTGAGTAGGATATCGTAACGAGAGGCAAGTTCAATGTTATACCAGGCAGATACAAACGGAAAATTATTAAGTTAACAGATCTACGACATTTAGCAATGAACAACATCTAAAGGATGACGTTTTTGTTCTTCTGTGTAATCATTTAAAGCGAGGAGAATCACCATACCAAAATTAGGGAATAAATATGACAGTCAGATTCTACGAAAACTAAACGGCACACTTCATTTTTGTGTTAATGAACAAATTAATTCGATGTACAGAAAGACCTTCCACAATGTTAACCCAAGCAACGACTTAAACAGAGGTCTAGAGGGAGCCAAAGCCGAGGGTCTATAGACGAGAGACTGAATGGAGCAGAAAATAAGTAGAGGGAAAGAAACTCCAATCAATCCCAAAGGACAAATCTTGAGTTTCCTCCTTCCCCGGAAGAAGGGCAGACGGCAGTTCATTGGGGAAGCAAAGTGGAAAGACTAAATGAAGCCCCTTATGGCCATTAATGGTTCTCCTTCAAGGCCCAATCGACACAAGAAGCCATCCAACAAAGGAAAACACCAACGGTATTATTTCCTCTTGCTAAAAATGGCGAACGCTGAAATCAAGAGGGACTATGACTCCCTCTGGAGAATATCATCGAAGGCAAAAGTCCCAACAGAAGGATCCTTCTCAGAAGCATCCTGGGAACAAGCGTGTATACCTGTCATTCTGGCTGCTTGTTGGCTGCAGTGATATGCCACTTGCAGGGCTTGCATCCCCCCCCCCCCACACACACTCCTGCCTTACACGAGAACTCAGGCTTTAATATCCTCTGTCTTTGCAGCGACTTAAGACAAAAACCTCATCGTATCTTGAACCGGAACAGGAAATAAAGATATAATAGAAGATATCCGAGTCCAGTGCTAATCAAATAACAACATGTTACGTTTCAAAAACTCCCCTCAGCCAGCGTTGCTTCATCTCGAAATTCAAGTCAGGAAGCATTGTTCCTGAAGACAATCACTTCATGTTGTCATGACGCCTCTCTCTCTTAACTGAAACCCTTTCATTTTTTTTCCAGTTCCCCCCAAAAAACTGGAATATTTTGTCGCCATTTTTCATTAGCCTGACAGGAACTCTGGGACACTTTTGCGTCCGTATGATAAAGTAAAAGGTATCTTGCAAATATGATGTTGAAGACTTGTTGAAACATATATCACTGCAGTCTGTTCCCGTGTCAATTTTCTCGAGTTGGAATTTGTATCACTCGGTGGAAGTGGACACTTTTTAATTTGTGTTTCACTTTCTTTTTCATATATATATATATATATATATATATATATATATATATATATATATATATATATATATATATATATATATATATATATATGTGTGTGTGTGTGTGTGTGTGTGTGTGTGTGTGTGTGTGTGTGTGTGTGTGTGTGTATGTATGTATATATATATATATATATATATATATATATATATATATATATATATATATATATATATATATATATATATAGAGAGAGAGAGAGAGAGAGAGAGAGAGAGAGAGAGAGCGAGCGAGAGATGAGAGAGAAATAGAGAGAGAGGCAGAGACAGAGACAGGGAGACAGACAGACAGAGAGAGAAGAGAGAAAAAAAGAGAGATAGAGAGAGAGCGAGCGAGCGAGAGATGAGAGAGAAATAGAGAGAGAGGCAGAGACAGAGACAGAGAGACAGACAGACAGAGAGAGAGAAGAGAGAAAAAAAGAGAGATAGAGGGAGAGCGAGCGAGCGAGAGATGAGAGAGAAATAGATAGAGAGGCAGAGAGAGACAGACACAGAGAGAAAGAGAGAGAGAGAGACAGAGACATAGAGATGAAAAAAGTCGAAGCTCAGACATGCGGCAAATTACGTGAAAATGAATTAATTCGTGACGTTGATTACTTACAGCACATTATCTGTAAATCAACGACCACATTCCAGAGACTTCAACATTATCGAATCAGCTGATCAAAACGGAAAATGACTGGCATTTATCAGCACAGTTAACCCGCCAGCGAATTGTGTTCATATTCGTGATCCGATGAACCTTAATTAACCGTCAAATCATCAGTCGAATCCTATTATTTTCTCAATTTATCATCACTTTCATATCAAAACACGTCTAAGAACTATTTTTCTCACTATTAATTGGCTATTTTCATCATTTATCAACATCCTGTTTTATTACTAATAATAGCCTTTTCATCGTTATCTGTCTTTTTATCACCACCTTTTCCATCACCATCACTTTTCATCACTATGTACAACCTTTTTTTCACCACAATCAACAGCCTTTTTTTCCTCACTATCATCAATTATTTTCCTCACTATTAGTAACTTTTTTCACATCAACAGCCTTCCTATCATCACTATCATGTCACCATATTGCAGAATCGCATCTCTGTCACTGTCAAAGGATTTCATCATGTGCTGAAGTGAAGGATTCCTGAGTTGCTCTCGCCACAGCCTTTGCAATTTGAAGTGCGATTTAATAATTCCTTGCAATTGCCACTGTTGCAAGCCTTTGCCGTGCAGCATGGGAGAAATGAACGCTGCACGCGAATAATGACGAAAGTGGTAATGATGAAGGGGATTTTAGGGATGATGTTTATAATACGAATTATGATACGAATTATAATGATGACAACGACAGTGAAAATGATACTTGTATTGATAATGATGATGGTGACGATGATACCAACGACCAACGACCTCAATTAACAGCAGCAATAATAATAGTAATACCAATCATATCACTATTGCAATTACAGCTATCAATAACAAT
>BOPN01000735.1:354155-356655 GCA_017312705.2 Penaeus japonicus | reverse complement strand
TCCTGGAGGCCAAACTCTTTCCCCTGGACACCCGGATTGATCAGATGGCGGCCCAGTTCCTTGCCAATGTCTTACAGTCCCCACTGGACTCGCAGCTAAGACAGAGAGTGCAGCGTCGGCTTGCACAAAACCAAGAACTCTTTGCTAACAACACCTGGCTGTCTCAAACAACCAGAGTGCTGAAACTTCCATTTCTGTCCCAGCCCCGCCGTAGACACGATCCTTGATAGAGTTCTCTGTCATGAGTCTATCAAGAAGAAAAACGCAGTACTCACCGCCTCTATTGAAGGCTGAGGCGGAGAGGAACATTACAGCAATCACGCCGCTGAACAGTAAAAACCTACTTCACGGATGGTTCTGAGCCCACCACCCGCACTGCAGGCGCGGTTTTGCAGCAAGGGCATAGAAAGCATGCGGTATCAGATAATGCCTCAGCTCAGGCAGAGGCGAGTAGCTATTATGGGAGCGCTAGCCCATGCAGCCCAGACGGACGGGCATGTTGTTATACACAGACTCTGGAGCCGCCATTGACAGCCTGCAACAAAAGCACGCCCCTTGATACGTTTGCACCTGGTAACCTCGATTCTCACCATTGCTCAGAGAATCCTGGTTCAGGGAAGACGCATCATCATCAACTGGATCCCCAAGCCATGTTGGTATTGAAGAGATGACGTAGCTGACAGGTTAGCGGAGGAAGGCAGGAGAAACCCTTCCATTTGATCTTGTGGTGCATCTTCGGGAACTGCTAGGCGTAAAACGATGGTTGCAGGGCAGGTCGGTGCCCTAAGCATTGCTGGAGAACCCCCTCGGCCAGCTGGTACTCAAACGCCACAGGCTATGAGTCGCTGATACTCTCTCCCAGAATATCAAGGTGTGCTGAGAAGTCAGTCTGCACAGACTGAGAATAAGAACACCCTTTGATGCGTGGCAAATCATCCCCACTATTGGGCAAGATGAGCGACGCTGTGAGTATTGTGGCGCGCCGGACGCCAAATTAGAGCACTACCTGATGGAGATGCGGCGGCACACTTTCCTTCCTCAGGCGAGACTGAAGACGGTAAGCCGCCGGGCTGGTCAGACGGCTATGCCTGTCATTAGCCCCCTGGCAACTGGGAGCGCCACCACAGGCAATCCGGCCGCCCGGTAAAAAGTTCAGTCATGATGATCAGATGAGTCAGCACTTATAGCCAACAGGAGCAGGCTGACGGCGTCTTAGCAAAATCTCTGAACTGAGCTGAATTGAATCAAGCGATGATGATCAGATAAGATTAGATAGGAGCCAGCACTCATAGCTGGCAGAGGCGGAGGCCGCCTTGAGCATATAGCCCGGGCGGCGTGATCTTATATCTGTCTGAACTGAACTATATATATATATATATATATATATATTATATATATAAATATATATATATATAAATATATATATATATATATATATATATATATATATATATATATATATATATATATATATATATATATATATATATATATATAAAATACCTGAATATACATTCACACTTATAAAAACAATATCTAACTAAATAATGAAAAAAAAACTACTTATGTATAAAAGATAGAAATCTACTGATATTGAATTTAATATGACTAGTCAGATGTATTCAACTCTGTATCTCTTCTGATACATTGATCTCACATACTTTATTCTTTGATCTGTTAAGGACCATTGTCTGAACTACATGGGGAGGAGCAGCCTGAGAGCCCAAAACAGTAGGCTTGTGCAGAGTCTGAAGCTCTCATCTGATACTATTAAAATGTTAGTTCTGCTTCCTGAGTCATTCTCTGAGTCTCCAGCAACAGAATCCTCATGTGGCACCCATATTTTGATGGCAGATGACTGGTGAATACTATTACTTAAAACTTCACTGTTGTTATCAGATGACTCATTGATGATCATCACAGTCTGTGTTGATAAAATTTCAGCCTCATTTTCTTTAGTCATCACAACTGAGTTATTGACACTTGAATTAACCCCATCCTGCAACAAGGACTCCACATCAATGGACTGAGACACATCTGATTCAGAAGTAATATGGTTAGCCAAATTACTTATTACAGCACCATTTTCGCTTGAATCTCCATTAGAAGCCAAGAGAGGGTAGCTCAGCTCAATATGTTCTGAGGCATCAGCTGATAACTGAATAGCTGGACTTTCATCATGTCCTATTTCTCTCACAAACTGAACCACAGGAACCATATCCTGATTCATGTCACTGGTCATAGATTCTTCCTTTTCATCTGTTTTTTCACTTAGATCATCAGGCAATGAGGTGGATGCTACTCCTTGAATATCTGAATCTCCTAAACTTCTTATTACTTTAGCACTAGTATTGATTGAAGCCTTGCTGTCTTCTGGTACTTCAAAATATATTTCTGGGAGATGAACAACCTCACCATGACTCTTTAGCATGTGCCTTTCATAGCTCTCCTTAATGCGAAATTCCTTGGAGCAATGGCGACATTTCAGGGGCTTTAGTCC
>BOPN01000735.1:334155-344155 GCA_017312705.2 Penaeus japonicus | reverse complement strand
AACAGTACTACAGTACATTATATATTTCTTTTCTGATAGCATGGTATGTTGACTGAAAAAATAGGACAATCAAAACTTTACTTTTAAAGTTGATTAGTGTAAGGTTAACAGTAGAAATCGCTTCCAAATACATAATATTTTATAATCACAGGAGGAAATGTGAAAAAATACTGTACATTTAACCCATTCCCACCGGATGACATGCTGACACGTTTCGTGGTTTTTGCGTCAGGTTTTTGCGTCAGACAGATTTTTTGGCTCTACTGAAAAAACATTGAGCAGGCCGCATATTGCAAAAGCTCAAGGGGTAGGCCTGTATTATTAACCAAAGTTTTGGAAACAGTGTACCTATGTTTATCGATTATTTAAATTAATGGAAACTGCAAAAATAAAGTACATTTTGTCTATTCACCAGTTATCAACATTTGGTCCAGAAAGGGGATTTCCACATCTTGTTTATCATTCCTGTTTTAAATCTGGCTATTACCACCCTCCTTAACCCATTCGCGCCATTTGACGTCCTATCACGAGGGTGAAAAATATCCCCAGACCCGGTTGATGTCCTGAGACATTGTGTATTTTCTCACCAAGTCCCAGGCAGGGCAATTATGACCCGTGCTGAAACATTAACAATAGATCGCTAGATTGTTCTCAAACATAGTAATTTTACACAATTTCTTAGACTCTGTTACTTTAGTTTTGGTGTTTGAATATCATAAAATGTGATATAATGTTAAAAAAAATGATGTCACAGAAAACTATGTGATATTGATGACATCATGGTAATTTCTGCTTCTTGATTGGTTGAATAAAGAGATTTGAGTAATAAAACTATTGTAAAATCAAATGTGTTTGGCCAAGAAATAAAATAAAGGCTCTGTTACTTTAGTTTTGGTGTTTGAATATCATAAAATGTGATATGACATTAAAAAAAATGATGTCACAGAAAACTATGTGATATTGATGACATCATGGTAATTTTTGCTTCTTGATCGGTTTAATAAAAAGATTTGAGTAAAAAAAACTATTGCAAAATCAAATGTGTTTGGCCAAAAAATAAAATAAATAAAAAAATTACTAAAGCAATACTACTTCTAATTTGTTGATTACCCATGATATCATGTCATGTCACATCACGAGGTACATGTACATACTTATATGCACTTGTATGATTATTCATATTGTTCTTCTTTTTGTTTTGGTAAAAAAAAAAAGAAAAAAGTATAAAACATGTTTTTTGATACCTCACTAAGAGATTGCTTCCACATTCTTTTTGTATTTTCACATAGAAGTGGAGAATATAGGCAAAGTTCAATCAAATAAAACTAAAAAGGCATGTTTTTCGACTAAAATGACTCCTCTGAACATGGCAATATTTTTATGTGCCTTTACATTGTATACTCATTCATGAAAACCATAAGAATAGAGTGGGTGAAAAACACTCGGAGAGGATCAACGCAGCCCCGCGCAGCGAGAAAACACCCCAGAACAAAGCATTGTGTGTTTGTTATCTTCCCAACGTTAGTGGGAGTAGGCAAAAATACGTCCCGTCATGAATGGGTTAATATGCAGTGCAAGCTCATATAGACTATACATGCTAATATCAGACCTTGCCACAAATTGTAGAAACACTTCATACTCATTCAGCTAACTTCATGTTTGCATTGTCATGCTTAAGAACATGGACCATAATATTTAAATTTTCATAGTTTTGAAAACCTATATGGTTTCACCCTTAATATGTGTAATAAATATTTGATGGCTACAGCACTAACCTTAGGGATTATGTAATTGTGTATCTCTTCAGATATCCATTGATTTATATCAACACCTTCTTCCCCTTCCTCTGCCCCGTAGCCAACAGTGATGTTTTCTCCACTGGTGCCATTCAAAGAAACACTGGCATTGGTATTAACTCCTCCTGAGAAATCTTCACACTCTTTTAACAAGACCTGAAACAGAAATAAAAAAGCTGATATCCTTTTCATTCATATGTGTATTAATACAGCTATTTATGCAAAAGTCTTCTAGTGCCTATCTATCATACTTGGTAATATAAGAGCTGTTCTCTTTGTACATCACTAATATATATATTTTCACCTATTACTAATATTTTTTACCTGTAACTTAAAAAGGCCATCTTCTTCTTCTGGTTCTTCCTCATCTTCATGTAAAGAACTTGTAGTTGGCTGTGACTCGCTTAACATAGGCTGTTGTTTCAATGTGTGATTATCTAGTGATACATTGGTTCCTGATGGAGGGGTTATAATAGACAATTCATCAATGTGGGATGACTGTGGTGATGCAGATGAAACAGCAACTAAGGGGGAAACTTCATATGATGGCTTCGATAAAACACCCTCCGCAGACCCTTCTCCTATAAATGATCCACATGATATTTCCGAAAGGCTCTGAGGTCTGGTCGCATCTTGCAAGTAAGTGCTGGCTGATGCAAATAAATGTGGGATAACAACAGATGGCACTAGAGATGGGGATGATGAAGGCAAAGTAACAAGATGAGACTCAATCTGTTCAGGTTTCGGTGAGCTCAAATCAAGAGCAGAGCTGATATTGGAGATATTTGCAGAATTTTTTCTGTCACTATTGTTCTCTTGATCTATGTCTGTGTTGTTTGTAGATTCTGGTTCTAATTTGTAAACCTCAGGATTGTTTAAGGCATAAGTATGATGATTTTCATTTTCCCTAGTTGGCAAGGAATAATCTTCTGAGTGATAGATTTTTTTCCCTTCCTTTTTAAGTGTCCTTGTTTTGAATTTCCGTAACTTTGGTAGACTAACTTCGTATATGTCAGAACTGTACCTGCTTTTAATTTTCCTTCTACATCTTCCAAAAATATCATTTTCATCTTGTCTTAATTCACTTTGTAAATCTGCTTCCCTCTTGACTTCTGGGACAAAGAAATTCATCTCATCCTCTGCATTTAAATCTGACTTTAATACCTTTCTTTTCCTCCCTCTTTTCTTTGGAGGAACTTTAATTGCATCATCCCCTGACTGGTCTCTATACTCTTCTGAAATAACACTGATTTTCTTCCCACCATAATTCATGTAATCAGGCTGAAAATAATGAATGAGACTTACAACCTGTAGCATTTTTGCTGCTTCTAAAACTTGCTCTTTAGCTGCTGGAGGTATATTCATGTTTCCACAATATATGAAATCTAGAATGTATTGAAGTGTCTCAGCAGAGATTTGAGGTATTGATATATTTACACAGGCATCTCGGTGGTCATAGTAATGTTCGCTCAGGACCTGGAAAACAAAGAGTATTGTTTTCAGTTTATTCATATATGGAAATCCAGTGTGATCTCAATGTTAAAAAGTATTTTTGGTTTAAATGCAAAGTCATCCCTACCATAAATTGCCATGACATAAATGCATTATCCTTCATCCTTTATCCTTTACTTTAAAAACTTCAGATATAAAGTCTGGAAAGGAGATGAGAAACAAATGGAAAAAATATATATACAGTTGGATTATGATTTTGGTGATGATCTTCAAATGTGCCAATCCTTATTTCAGATACAGTATGGATAAAATAGTAAAGGTAAAATGATATAAACTGCCTATTCAGTCATTCATTATCATTAACCTGTTGTGGACAGGTTTCAAAGATGACAGCCTTAGTTAGGCCTAAAATGTAAGTTTTATGACTGTTTGGTGGGAGCATGGAGTAGACATTTTACCTGTCTCTTTCATTTCTGCCCAGTGTGCCACAACAGGTTAATATCAATTATTATTATCATTGTCACTGTCCTTATCATTGTCATTGTCAATTTCATTAACAATCATCAATTTTGCTACTATGACCATCATTATGCACCATACCAAATGCTAATTAGCATCACTTTGCTCATATATCATATATGCCCTTATATATTATAACACAAGTCTGAAAAATAATAGAAAATACAAAATTTTAAGATGATTTTCTGTTTGATCAAATCTCTCCTCCCTAACATGGTATGCAACAGCCTTCTATCTGGTTCCAAGGAAGATGCCTATTCTAATATAATTGAAAGTACTCTGATGAGACTGGCATGTGTTTCCCATCACAAGTACACCATATCTAGAAGATATAGTAACAATGCTACCTTTTGCCATTATTATGAAATGGATCATCAGATGGACTAATCAGTTCATGCTGTATTTTCTTCCACAGATACTACTGTCTGCAGATTGCTGGAATCCCTTCTTATCAACAATCTGCCAAATTGTAACTTAAACAGCAGTTTTTCTCCTGCTGACAGTTCCCTCACTTCTCAAATTCTTATATTCCAGCTACCCTTCCTATATTTTATCTGACACATAAGAATGACAAATAATAAAGACCAAATTTGCCCCCAGAAGAAATTAGGAACTGTAGCTTGGCAATTCTATCCCACTAGCTTCTACCTTTCAAAATTAATATTTTCTCTATCCAGTGCATTGTATCATTTGAAACACTAAGAGCAGATTTTCTAACTACTTTTCATGATAACCTTGATAATAATGAGGCATACTGTTCTATAAAATAATTTTATGTATAGTTAGCAGATTACAACACCCAAAACACCATGAAGTTTGTTATGAATTGGTTATACCTCAGAACCAAACATGTTTTCGACTCTTTAGACTCCTAGTAATTAAACTTTCATCTTGTCTTAATTACAGAAAAAAAAAATCTTAAAATATTGATTGGGAAATGTATGTGAGCATGTATTTGGAGTTATGCATAGACACTTAGAAAACTCACCTTTCTCAGAAAAGGGGATGCTGCAGCAAGCATAAGCCTATGTGCTGGAAAAGTGATGATTCTCTTGTAACACCGTCTCTCTTCATCTGTAGGTGATGCGGCAGAGATGCCACATCCATTTTCTGAAAAAACTTCATTACCTGTTGCCTGAAGATACACATCTACTTGTATTGCTTGTTCATGTAATTCATTGGCTATTTTCCAAATGTCTCCATTTTGTTCACTCCATACCAGTGTTTTGGCAGTCATCTTCAAGTTCTGAAATGGCAATAACATAGTAACAAAGAATCTTACAAATGTGTATTAATCAACATTATTCTGTTTTCTTGCAGAAATTATAACACAAGTTTCAAGTGAAACTTTGTAATATATTTTGAAACATTTATCTAATATATAAATATCTGTGATACTTCACAATGAATTTATGATTGTCTTATAAATGTTAACCCAGTCACGACAGGGGCATTCCAGCAAGCTACAATGCCGGGGCTCTCGAACGCATAGGCCTAAATCAGTTAAATAAACAACGCCGTATGACGTCACCCAGCGAATGGGCCTTGAATGTGCGGTACCGTAGTGTACCACACGTCCAGAGAGGGTTAAATGATGAATTACTGTAAAATCAATTTATCTCACTGTGGAAGTAAGCCTTCCGCAGCATGAAGTTAATTACAATGTATTGGAAGCTTCTTTTAATAATTGCACTGGCATCTTCAATTTTTCTTCACTTTAAATTTTAGCAATCTAACTAGTATGGAAAAAAATGTGTGAACTGGACATGTAGCTACAATGCACTGCATTATCTGATGGCACAGATTACTGTGATTTCAAAAAGACACTAAACCCGGCTTATTGCCTTTCTATTCAATGTGTCTGGCACAGTTAGAATGTCATATATCAAAGCATGAAAACCGCTCAGCTGTACATATTTTCATTTTATACTAACTGGCAGCTGGTCAAAGATCTTAAAATACTATATGAATGGTAAAACCTTTCTCTTGCCTTGATATAACTCTGAATGTATTTTATGACTTTCATGATGCAGCTTTTTCATCCTATACAACAGGGCTAAACTACTTGAAAATATAATTTCTTTCTTTTTATTTCACTGATCCTTTACTTCTGCATTTGTGATATTTATAATAGGAAATTATATTGAAAGCATTTAAAAGACTACAGACTAGATGCTGGTCAAGTAGACATTTTATATGTAAAGTTACAGTTTTGGACACACATGCATTAGGTATCTAGAGCTTTTGCCCTAATTGCATTCCTGCATACAGCACATGATAAACAGTAAATATATGGAATCATGAATTGATGAATTCTTTGTGACAAAGCTCTTGTAAATAAAAGATAAAAAAAATAAATTTAACCCATTGCTATGAGGGGTAAGCTAGACCTCTGCTACCAAAGGAGCAGTGAGACGTCTCCTTAAGTCCTCTAGTCTTTTGAGGTATGCCCTTGGGCAAGGCATAGTAACCTCTAAGCCTCCCGGCCAGGGTCACGGTGAAGCCACAATAAGACAGGTGGTGGTTGGAGGGAAGACAAACAGATAGTTTGAGTTCATGGCTTCTCCTCCATAGATGCTGGGAAAAGATCTTTCCAGTTAGAGACACTGGCCAAGGTCACCAGTCTTGTGAAGACTACTGCTGCTGGATAAAGCAACAGGAAACTACACCAGAACTTTTTCCTTGTACAGTCATGCAAATGAAGCCAAAAGAACAAAACCAGAACACCGTAAATATGGTCACAGTGCGACCCCCCAGTGGACGTTCACTCGGTCAACAGGTCTAACCTGACCATCATCAAGCTGGCTTCAGACGCATGAGAGCTAACGTCAGGTCCTGACTCGGCACTCGAAGAAGATGAGTAATGAGTGAGTGATGATAACAACTGCAGTCATAATTACTATAACTGCCATAATATTAACCCATTCACGCCGGGGCCATTCCGGCTTTGCACGGTCGCTATACCGAGGTTTTCGAACGCATCATCCGAACGCTTCGAGATTCTCGGGCGCACGGGCTGCGAGCCTGGACTGCCCGCTCGCTCACCCCGAGCGCCGGCCTTGGCCAGATATCTCGTCGGCGGAGTCGGACGCGAAAACCACGAAACGTGTCAGCACAATGTACCCCTGTGCCAGTAGGGATGCCTTTTACTGTGGCACTCACAGTCATAAACACAAGTTTCCTTTCTCTTCTCTACCTCTTCATGTTATCTTCATTGTGGATGGGTATATGTTTTGTATTTGTTCATGATAGTACATAAATACAAAAAAATAAAGTTACTTTTTGTCCTCCCATAAAACAGCAATACTTCTATCACACTGAGTATGAAGAAAATGATGAGCTGATATGGACCCTTACCTACAATTTTAGTCAACTGCAGCATTGATAGAGCCTGTGATATGACAGGTATATGTCTCTAAATACAGTAAAGAACATAAAAATTAAAACAAAAATTACTCTATCTTTACAATGAGTGACAAAGAGAATGGGAAAAGTCAAGGCATGTTGTGTGAAATAAAACCCTTCCTGGAGACTGGGCAAGTGAATCTATCCCCTATCTGCAGTCGGTTAACTTATAAAATAACAATAGATATATCACACGACTGTCAAGGCCTATGCACCGTCAGCAAGCTAGCAAAAACCAACAAACCTCCACCATAAAACTTAAGGTTTTGGCAGGATAAAAGCTTGGACTGGTTCCTAATTTGACAATGGAACACCAAGGACATCTGTAAACTGTATGAATGATGGTCATGATCAACTTAATTCATACTTTCAAATTTTCTATCTATCAGTCACCCATATCAATATATATATTAAATATCTAATATTTTTTAATTTTCGGTTTGGACAAACTTTGTTATAAAAATGATTTTTTTTTTTTAGAATTCATCACTCTATTAATTCCACATACTGTTTTACCCCATATCTTATGTATGCCTAAGTGTAATTTCTCATCTCATGACATTTCTTCTTACTGACTAATAAATATGGAATAGTTTTAGCTAATGACAATGATTCATTCATAGAAAATAGTGGTTGGAAATGATAAGCTGATGAAATCTGAGACACTTTTCATCTATGACATTTTAAAAGCTAACAAAAAAAGTTATTTGATATAAAAATCTTATACTTACACTGTCTCCTTTGACTTTTACCCTTCACTGATAAAAAATAATAATTTCAGGACATGTAAATTATCCTTACATCAACTGGTTAGCCCAATCACTCCGGGGCGATTCCGGCTCTGAATGGTCACAATGACAGGGTTTTCGAACGCATAGGCCCAATGCCTTGGGATTCTCAGGCGCACTAGCCGCGAGCCTGGGCTGTCTGCTCGCTCATCCTGAGCATCAGCCTTGACCAAATATCTCATTGCCGGCATCTGACGCAAAAACCACAAAACGTGTCAGCACATCATCCAGCGCGAATGAGTTAATAAAAAACAAGGACAATTTCATGTTGCTTAATATGCTAGGCTTTGTGAAACTTGATTTTTTTTGTTATAATATGAAAACGTGTGTTTGCCATTTTGGTTTCAGTTTGGGATATACACTGCCGATGTGCACAAGAGGTTTTTCAACCAAATCAGGAACCAGTTCAAGCTCTATCCTGCCAGAATACATATGGAGGATCTTTGTTGATTTTATTGATGTAGCTCCATTACCTACCGAAGCAACCACATTTGTTATGCAAGTAGTATATTATCTAAGGAAGTAAACCATAGACAGAAATAAAATGTGCTTTATGTAATTTGTCGCTCACGACCCACTCAAAAAAAACACATATACATCTCACAGGTTCCTTAGGTCTGATAGATAGAGAGAAGGGAGGTTTGATAACTTGGAAACTAGAGGTTTGCTTAAAAAAATATACATGAGATTTATTCTAGTCACAACAACACAAGAAATTATCATTCTTGTCAGTGAAAGTCTTATTGTCATAATCAGAAAATTCATCTAAAATCAAATGGGTCCCTTAAATGTTGTTCACAAATTACCAAGTATACTAACTGTGTATAGAGACCTAGACACCTTCTGAGACATCCAAAGTCAAAAGTTACAGCATTTATAACCAAACTTTACATTCACTTAAATATATCATATCTGCGGGATTTATACAGCTAACCGACAAAATTTCGAACTTAAAACATTAACAATACACACTTACACCGGTCATATTCCTTCATCCTCATTCATAAATTACGAAAAATGTAATGAGATGCAACAAGTGAACCATCATTACCTACACTCGAGCTTCCGTCGTCTGTTTGTTATTGTGTTTCTAAAATGGCGAACACGACATCATTCTGCTTATTCGTGTTCCTTGTTGCACATAAGGGATTTAAAAGGGATTCTTTGCAGCAAATTGTTATATACTTAACAAAAAAAGTGACAGTTTATTTGTAGTTGTTAGTTTGATCGCATATGCATTGATTTTTAATGAAATGGTAAATTCAATGCAGTATAAACATTTAATATTTTTATTTTTTAAATATTTGTTCGTAAAATAATTTTCCTCGTGGTTTGATGTTTAGATAATAATAAATATTTATTTGATAGCTACCGTAATGTATATTTTGAAGAATAATGAAAGTATCACCCATTTATAACAGAATCAAAACTTTAGTAAATAAAATTCCAACAACAAAAATAGAGATTGATATTTGCTAAATGTTCATTTAACATCACATATCACTAGTACCAAATCAGCGTTTCATGCAAAAGCGACAGAAAACATCTGTAGTGACAGCGGTGTCGGCAATTCGCGGAGCAGCGGCGTCACTTGTCTGTTGCCACTAGTCCAGCAGACGACAGTGTATGTTGACCCTCGTGACGTGTGTGTGTTGTTACTGAGTCTTCTGTAATTGTCTTATTACAACGGTGCAAGGGCATTAGCTGGATACTTTCTGACGTTGGTTACTAAGAGGTAAGTGTGTCACCAAGCCGCTCAAGCTTTGAGAGATGAGTGGAATGAGGAACATATGTACGTGAATGTTTTCTTGTTTTTAAATCATTCAAGTGGTCAAAGTTTTCAAGGAAGGATATTCCCTGGTGATCGTGGGTGTAGCATGGATTCAAGTAAAGATAAAAGACAAATTGTAGATTATTGTATGTTTAGTGATGCGATTTCTGCATTATGTAGCCTTAAAGGTTTTATATTATTTTCGATATGAGGTATATGGGAGGTTCCGCTTAATTAGTGTAAACAGAAATAACGTCTCTCAATTTGTG
>BOPN01000735.1:296655-319155 GCA_017312705.2 Penaeus japonicus | reverse complement strand
ACGTAACCTTGCCACTCTACCTCATCATCGCACTTCTGCTAGGGAAGTTTGCTTCACACTTGACGGGCGCCTGACTCATGCGGGAAACCCAATTAAGTGTAATCTTTATGCATGTGTCATTCATCTTTCCCCGCGCGAGAATCCTATACCAGCGGAGGAGAATTTACCCTGGCTGACATACACGCGCGTGCTATTCCTCGATCCGTCATGAGCGAAAAATTGACCCGCATATTGGTTCAACCCCGCCGGCGGTCCCATTCTCGTCGTTCCGAGTGCCAGGTATTTTGGGAGGATTTAAATCCCTCGCTCAGCTTCCACGCCGTGGAATACCCCACGTCCCCTCTCCTACTTTAGGCTAGGTCTGCGTACCACATACCCGAACTTCCCGACTTCGGAACCTCAACGTATGTAGTATTGGGGCGCGAGAGGTGTGGCAGGTTGATCATGTGGATCAAAAAGACCTTTATCATGCCTACTGGGGCGGGTAGAGTTTGACTGGGGGGAGAGCCTCTCTGATCAGTGAAGTTTGGAGTACATGTGACACTATCCTACGAAAAAAATCTTTGTGCTTATAGATCATTTTTGCGAGCCTTGTTTCTGTTCGCGTTATCGGGAATTTTTGAGATGTTTGCAAACCATTTTCCTTCGTGTGATGAACGGCCCAGTCCGAGAAAATACAGTCATATAGGACTCTAGAATGAAGAGTGATGTCTAGCGTGGAATCCCAGAGTGATGCCGGTGAGTTACCAAAGGTCCATTTTCGCGAGCGATTTCTGAGGGCTGGTGTGGTGCTAAGGGGAGGGGTGAAGGGGAAGGGAACGGGGGTGCCGGCGGCGGCGAGAGTCAGTGTGGTTGAGGCTGTGTCGAGAGGAGGACCTACTCGATTGGTCCTGCTCACGCTCGCTTGATTGCTGCTGTAGTGTTCTGTCTCCCCCTCTCTCTCTCAAGTCGTTGTGCCAACTGTTTGTTTTTCGCCTGTGTACGCCACGCCTCACAGCGGTAAGATTAATCATCTTGGTGTAGTGACTACAGATGTGCAGCTTGTTGTCATATATGCATGTGTACTTTAATTATTCGATGAGCGAAAATATAGCCCTAAGAGTAACCATAAGGTGGGATATAGTGCTGATTGGTAGATACGTTCAGTGGGAAAGTAAATGTTATGCAAAGCAGACTAATGGAAACGAGGTAAATTAATATTTTTTTTATACCGTTATTGGTTCTCTTAAGGAAAGTAAAAACATTAGCTAGACTGCAGCCAGTCAGCCCAACGGTATTTTCCAAACTGAACGACGGGACATCTAAACTGACGTGATTATTTACCGAAGATTGGTCTCAACACCGATATAGCATGGTATACTTTTAACCGAGTTCAATGTTTGGTTGTTCTAGCCAGCTCAGACGTGATGGGGTTGGGGGTTGTCCAAGGCAGCTGGCTCGCCACTCTACGCTCCTCTACTTGCCTTCTGCCATTCTCGCCATTCGAGAATCTGGCTGAGGGCACTCAGTCTGTCTTTCTGTCGTCCACTCTCGCTCTGCCTGTGCCTGTCTGCCCCCTCTTTCTCTCTCTCTCTCTCTCTCTCTCTCTCTCTCTCTCTCTCTCTCTCTCTCTCTCTCCCTCTCTCCCTCTCTCCTCTACTTGCCTTCTGCCATTCGAGAATCTGGCTGAGGGCACTCAGTCTGTCTTTCTGTTATCCACTCTCGCTCTGCATGTGCCTATCTATGCCACACCCTTTCTCTCTCTCTTTATCTGCCTGTCTGCCCTCCCCTTTTCTCTTTCTCTCTCTTTCTATCCCTCTCTTTCTCCTCTCCTCATTCTCTCTCTCTCCTCTCTCTCTATCTATCTATCTATCTATCTATCTATCTATCTATCTATCTCTCTCTCTCTCCTTCTTTCTCTCTCTCTCTCTCTCTCTCTCTCTCTCTCTCTCTCTCTCTCTCTCTCTCTCTCTCTCTCTCTCTCTCTCTCTCTCTCTCTCTCTCTCTCTCTCTCTCTCTCTCCTCTCTCTCTCTCTCTCTCTCTCTCTCTCTCTCTCTCTCTCTCTCTCTCTCTCTCTCTCTCTCTCTCTCTCTCTCTCTCTCTCTCTCTCTCTCTCTCCCCCTCCCCCCTCTCTCTCTCTCTCTCTCTCTCTCTCTCTCTCTCTCTCTCTCTCTCTCTCTCTCTCTCTCTCTCTCTCTCTCTCTCTCTCTCTCTCTCTCTCTCTCTCTCTCTCTCTCTCTCTCTCTCTCTCCTCTCTCCCTCTCCCTCCCTCCCCCCCCCCCTCTCTCTCTCTCTCTCTCTCTCTCTCTCTCTCTCTCTCTCTCTCTCTCTCTCTCTCTCTCTCTCTCTCTCTCTCTCTCTCTCCTCCCTCTCCCCCCCCTCCCCCCCTCTCCTTTGCTCTCTTCTCCTCTCCTTTCACATAGACCATTGCCCATCATTAACCTCCTACTCCATCACCTTTCTCGGCCTTCACGAGGCCATGGAATCTATTCATACATACACATTATGAGTTGAAGTATATAAATGTGCTTCGAAACTAGTCTGTTCATAGAGATATACTCAAGTGTATATGTATATATATATATATATATATATATATATATATATATATATATATATATATATGTTTTTTTATAAACTCTGTGTGTGTGTGTTTGTGTCTGGAATCTCATGTTTGTTTCCTCATACAGACTTCCAGTGTGAAATAAAACTGTAAATAGAATATATTTTTCTTTTTTTTAAGAAACAAAAATATATGGAAAAACATGTTCGTGCTAATTTATACAAGTCATGTTCGAATGTGCCAATCCTGTAATGATATGCACTGGGTTTTGTATCACTGCAATATGCTGGACGAGGCATTTTGGTCCCACCAGAGATCGTTTTTTGTGATTAGGGCGGAGTTTACACGGGCGAAACGTATTTGTACACGCACGTGTGCGTGTGTGTGTGTATGTTTGTGTGTTTGTGTGTGTGTGTGTGTTTGTGTGTGTGTGTGTGTTTGTGTGTCCTTTTCTTCGTCTGTGTACACACAGATGCTCATCTCTATACACATACACACCGTCTTCTCCACCCTAAGTCTTCAGTATCAGAAGTAGACCTTTTTGTATTAAAAGAACGTAGTTCCATGAGACAATTCCGTAATGTTAATATTATTTCAAAATCCTTTATCTACAAAGAATTAAACTTGGCACTTTTGAATTTTAAAAGAAGTCTAAAATGACAATAAAAGCTGAACGTGGGGTAGTATGGCCAGGGATATCAATCCTGGTTATGCCGAAACGAAAAGGAAACGGGACTTGATACGATTTTAGATATCCTGCTATAAAAAAAAGAAAGCGTACTGCATGGACAGTGGATGGACATGTGCGTATGTGTGAAAGTGTGTGGATGTACGCCAGCCGGCATGATAAAGGTGTTTCCCCGCTGGTGACTCACCTCCCTCTTGTCACAGTTGCCAGCGAGGAGTTATCTTGATCTGGTGCTCACATAAAAGCCCTCGAGGGATTAGCAGATCAGCAGCGAAGTAGCCTTCCCTCTTTCCAGACACGTGAATTGCTGTGTGGGTTAGTCATGATTTGGCCACGTGTTTTAGAGAGAAGCGGAACCCATTTTCAACATTCATCTTTTCCTCCGCACGTGGCGAGTGGGCAATGTGGTTACGCGTGCTTGTCGGTGCGATGTAAGATGTTATTTTTCTCAGTTATTTATATGCTGAGATATATATATATTGTATCATCTGTACAGAACGAGTGAAAGTATGTTTTGTATTCGCCCAATAAATCTTTATCTCGCGTTATCAGAGAGTTTATAAGACGTCTTACATTTCCACGGAAGTTGGAACAGCCGGCGGCGAATGAGCCTGGGGAAGGAGGGCGAAGGGTTGGGGGAGGGGGGGGGGTAAAGGGGGATGAGTGGATGAGGAAGAGCGAGGAAGCTCCAAGGAATCTCATCGGAGTTTACGCCTGGTAACCGCAGACGGAGTGTCACCAAAGTTCCGTTGATTTCAGTACTCCAAACGCATATTCTTTTGAAATGAATTGGCATAATGAAGATTTTCATAAGTCAATAGAAGCAACTTGCACATATTTTGGACAGATACAGTCATTACCATGACATATGATGTTGAAGATAATACCATCATCAATATTTGTACTGACTTGAGCCTAATTGATATCTTTGAATTTAATCCATTATTATGTCGGCAATGGTGGATGACCTTCCATCTACTAACGGTAGAGAAAACATACATCAAATTAGCGTGAAAAACGGTTGCATGTGCTAAAAAAATTGTTATTATGTAAATGATGAATGACTATTGATGAAAACATATTTATCATCGCGGCTGTTGCTCTTGCTCTTGCACAATGTTCTAGTTTTAATGTGAGGGCCGTTTAGGATTGAGTGATAGATAAAAAAAAATAATAATAATATCAGACCGTGGCGCGAGCGAGTGGTCCCTTATAGTAATTCTTGATTTCGGCAAGGATTAACGTCTTGTGTGCTGGCGTATTTGAGAAGACACTAGTACTTGTGCTTACACACACACACATACACATACACGCGTGCGCTGAGGAGTTTCTTGCACCTTTCCTTCCCGAGATCCTACCTGATGCCGCCCCCGCAACATTCGGCTCAAACGGGTTTCTCTTATCCGTCAACGGTCTCTCGAGACGGTTTTCTTATGCCTTACTGAGAACACAGTTATTGACATTTTAAAGATACGAGTAACAGATGCTCTTAAAATAGAAGGAAAAATAGTATGTAATTATCTGATTCATAGACCAAGTACAATAGTGTGTTACGAGCATCATGAAACTACAGATTCTTAAGGACCAAAACTGATGGCCGTAGTAATTTAAACATAAGGTCCGGATGGAAATTTGCATACAGTAAGTACGCCTACTCCTCTCACTCTACCAGTACAAAGCCGCAGCTTCTAATATTCGCAGCAATTTAGTGCTACAGCGGTCACGATGGACTTTAAAAGCACTGCAATTCACACATGAAGTGATGTACTGCAATACACACGTGAAGTGATGTATGCTCAGTCCAGCTTATATTTGGTATATATTCTTCCTCTAGTTATTTGTTATTTTTTCATGATCGTTACTTACTTAATGTTGTTTTTATTTTGCCCTCCTATTGTCGGAGAGAAGATTTCAGCAGGAATAAATGATATATTGATTCTCCTTTCGCTGGTCATTTTTATGAACGGTTTCTTTTATTTTTTGCATGTAAAAGGTTAATCACTTTATTAATGAATGCATATAGATTTTGTATAGATATACTTCCCAATAATTGTTGAGACCATTGTTTATATTTTTACCTTTAATCGTCATCGTTATTATTGAAAACCTGTTTTTTCTCTGTTTCATGCGCCAAGCAAAAACAATTCAAAGGGAAGGAAAATGTTTTTCTTATCCATTTTCTTTGGAATATTTTTGTTAATGGGGTGATGATGCTGGTGGCAGAGGAGGGAGTGTGTCTGTTGTTATAGCAATTGTTTTAGGGGCGGATTTGTTTTACATTTCCCCCAGTGTGTTTTCTTTGCGTTAATTGAGTCGTTATAGCTCCGATAAGGCCCTTTGGTGGGATCGTTCCGGCATTGGTTTAGGTGGCAGCATGAATCCTGTCTGGGAGGAAGGAGAGGGAAAGTGTTTTCGTGTTGTTTCTCTTTGTGATAAGGCGATGGGCTTAGCACTCCTGAGTGTTTTGTAATAAAGGGTTTGTACTAAATAGCGAGTGCAAGTAAAGTAAAGTAAGTCTGAAGGATTGGAATCGAATATAAACAGAATTTTAACAAAAACTACAAAGAAAATATAAATACAGATAATGATAGCAATGATCATGGTATCGACTGGGTCGCTATTGATTCGTAAACCCTGAAACACGGCACTCATAGGCCAAGGTCAGGCGACATGATATTGCACGCATTCTTTCGTGAGCTGGTGACAAAATCACTGGGTGAGCATGTTGAACAACTTCCTTGGTGATGCGTGTGTATAACTACTGGCCAACGATACTAAAAGTAACTATTAGAATTCGACTTTAGTTCCTAGTTCTGGAAGCTCTCGTCATATCGATATTTTGACATAGGATGTGTTGAATGTGGGTGCGATGGCAAGAACACTGCTCTCTCACAATGGCCAAAAGTTTTAGAGAGATCAAGCCTTTGCAACAGTCATGTATGTGAAGGAGGGCGTTGGCCAGACCTTGAGGAAAAAAACGTATATATGATGCTAGCAACAAGCTGCAGTATGATGTTTGGGAGGTGCAACCAAGCAAAGTTCCCAGGCTTATAGTCTTACTGCCATGTCATCAAATGCACTCCAGGTCTTGCATCAGGATCATTCTTCTTTGCTTTATGCGACGTCTCGCAGGGAAAAAGGATACAAGATTGTGTATCTAACGTATTTTTCCTGTCGTTTTTCCTTTTTTTCATGTTGATAGACGAGCCTCAAGTGATGCAGCATACACAATGGTAAGAGATTTAATCACAGGCGGAGTGAGGGCTCGCTGGGGATTGTTTACACAAACATTGCTTGAGGGTTTGCTTCACGCTATTTGTAGCACCGTCGTGGGCTGCTTGGTTGCTACACTGTAAATGCAAACCGTCTTGTTTGGAGAACACAATAACCGCCATTTCCTCGGGATTACAAAGATATTCTGTTTCGGCACTTGTCTCTGTCAGTGCGGGTGTCGATGTTGAGAGCGTTCGGCCCCACAGTCGAGGGTTGTGCATATAGGAAGGGAGGAGTACGTTTGTGCTCTACTGGTTTCTCTAATATTCTCTAGTACGCCAAGTTCAAACGTAATTGAGAATCGCTGTCGCTATTTCGCATATACGTACATGGGCACGCGTATCCAAACGGATTTGGGTGATCTATTTTTCTTTTTAGAATGCGTATAATACATCCGTATGCGCTTGCACTTATTTGCGCACATGTTCCACAACTGTCTAAGATCATTTCTTGCAAATGCATGTGACGTCACCGCCATGGCCCCAACTGGCTGATGCTACTACGCTTATCACAAAGGCCTCAAAACCGACGGAGCCTTGAAATGAACACATAAAAGCGAAGCAAACGTGGAGGGTTCTTTTTTCGGGGGGGCGGGTATTTAGAAAGAAATTCCTCTCAGAAGCGACGGAAGAGTCGGAATGTCGGAGACATTTTCGTCGGGTGACAATAGCGAGGGATGCCATGGTGTCAGCAGAGCCATTACACCAAGAGAGAGTCAACAGTGTCGTGTTGACATTGCGGTGGCAGGTCGCGTTCGTTGTCGCCGTCAGCGATCGATCAGTAGCGCCATCTGCGACCGTCAGGAGGTTTGGCAGGTAATAAGGGCGTGCGTAGGCCTTGTGTTTTGCTCTGAAGGAGCATGGTTGAGGCACGAGGGAGTCAGAGGCAGCCGATTAAAGATACTGAAACTGTTTTTAGGGGGAAGGTTGCAAATATTTTTTGTTTATAACTAATAAATGAAGGTATTTTATAGACTTGGTATTTATGTGTTGCTATCGAAGACGTGTCTCCGCGATTACCAGTTAAAATATTTTCTACGATACTACAGTAGTGTAAGTAATTTACTACACTGTACACACACACACACACACACACACACACACACACACACACACACACACACACACACACACACACACACACACACACACACACACACACACACACACACATATATATATATATATATGTATGTATGTATGTATTTATATCTATATGTATGTGTACGTTTGAGTGTATGTATGTATGTATGTATGTATGTATGTATGTATATACATACATACATACATATACTATAACATATTCATATATATATGTATATGTATATATATACATATACATATACATATATATATTGCATTCGTTGTAGATGAAAACATTTCAAAATAAAGCTGAAGAATCGAGTCATTCCCCCCTGCTCGATTGGCCCATCAAGCCTTAACGTAACTACCACGCCGAGTTGGGTCGTTAGCATGACGAGTTACGCCAAGCATTGCTGTTGCCAATAATAGCGGTGCAGCGTTCTGTTGTATTTTCAATATTATTTTTTCTTTACGACGTCTGTAATGCTAAACCCTGCCGCCCCTGATGCCACAGACAGCTCGAAAACCTCTGTCTGCGGAGGAACGGAAGCTTTTAATGTGACTATAATGTGTCGCCAGCGAATCCGGACCCCTTACCTGTACGTAACCCAAGTGAGGATGGCGTGAAAAACAGAGTAACATAAAAAATAGTAAGACACAGTAAGAGAACACATGAAATTCTCCACAGCGTTCTGGATTTTAGCGCTTGGTCGTTTCGTTTCATTTGACGGTGGCTGGATGATTTTTTTTTTTTTTTGAGGTGGGGGTGTCTTAAACTGTATGAAATACGACACTTAAAACTGTATACGCTCACAATTTTTATCCCTACCGTGGCCATATTCGGCTTCCATTCAGTTCAGTTCAGGTAGTTAGCGATAACTTGAATTTCAAGATTTTTTAGTCGAGTTTGTTCATATGTGTCGTATAGCAGGTTCTGCAGAACGCATCCTGTGGTCTTGCTGGTTGTGACACTCTTTCCCGAGTAGTATTATGACGTCATCATCCCCACACAACTTACACTATCACGTACGTACCAATGCTTGGTGCACTAGAAGACTTGGAAGGAGTTCATACGATCGATAGGATGGAAAGCTATAAAATATATAGACAAAGTCCTCCAGGGCATTGAGATTTGAGGGATAAGCCTGTACCTTCCAGTTTGTAGATATTTACTCCTATCTTATTTAGGAAGTAGAGAAATGATATGCAAGAGAATCGTCAGGAGAACACACATGAGTGAGGAAGGAAGATTTAACATCACAGAAAAGCGAAGATAACGAGGAACAAGATACGGCATAAATATACGAAATAACGGATCATATAATGATTACAGGCGATAGGAAATTGAAATGACGATGTCATTATTTTCGACCGTCAAGCAGGAAGCAATGATGATTTGACGTTTAGACGGAAGGGTCTTGTTGAGATTCGTTTTGTAATTATTCTTGTGCGTTTTACCATAACGGGTACAATAAGAAACATCTTCAGTTTCACATTAGTCACATGCCCCCGCCGCCCTCGTGCCTCTGTCGCTGATGTCATGTTAGCTCTTGTGATGTAAGGCTCCTTAGTCGCGTGTGATGACTCCAGCAGAGCTCGCCCGGAGTTGCCGTCGCAGGAGGCACCTTGCCGGAAAACGAGCTTTTTGATGGATGGGTGTGGCTAGGGTATGTGTGGATGAATAAATTCGCACGGGCGCCGAAGCAGAAAGTGTCGTAATCAGTCTTCGTCGGTTCGTTTCCCATCAATGCGACGCATGCATTTAGCGAATGCTACATTCACCTGTGACTCATCGCATTTTTCAACCACCACATAGATCGCGTGCGCGCGCACACGCACACACACACACACACACATACACATACACATACACATACACATACACATACACATACACATACACACAAACACATGCACACACACACACACACACACACACACACACACACACACACACACACACACACACACACACACACACACACACACACACACACACACACACACACACACACACACATGCACACACACACATGCACACACACACACACACACACACACACACACACACACACACACACACACACACACACACACACACACACACACACACACACACACACACACACGCTAGACTAACTCGATGTGCTTTTCGGGACACGTGTGTAAGCGGAAAGACACAGCTGACAGATCAATTCGGTGCTGATGTAACCTAGTTAGTTGGCGCGCGAGAAGACCTAGAGTATGACACACTGATCATGTTACTACGGGCCAGCCAGGTTGAAACAAAAGAGATTGTGAGATGTCAGTGTGAATGCAAGTGTGGCATGCGGGCGAACGGGTAGTCACATGGAGGATACAAAGCCAGTGGGTGAATGCGAAGGGGCATGAGCACTCGGCGGTTGTGGGTGTGAATGTCTGGTTTTGACACCAGCGTATGTTACAGTGGCGGGATATATTCGCCATATTTTTCCTTTTGCTTTCTCAGAATTAAACGGCCTTAATTTTTATACCATTAGGTTCTTGTGTGGAAATAGCATCATTATAAGTCTTGTAATATGGGTCACCTAGTATGTTTAGTGAAGCCTATCAAGTGGCTTTTGAATTAAGGGCATGGCAGAATGGTGCATAGGTAATGATAGCACGTGACAGTTGATGGCGGGTAAATGGGGCGATGACGTTATTAAAATAGTGCCAGCACGCCCCTCCCTCCGAGTCTGGCACAGATGGAAGACACATCGGTGCTGCTGCCGCATTCAGTCATGATAGCCCACAATGCCATTCCTCGAGGACGGGGCGAGGATCCCCTCCCCTCCATTATTAGGGGTAGGGTGTAGGGATTAGGGAAATGAAATTACTTTCATTAAGGCTCGTGCCTTCGTCGCCCTCACCAAGAAAGAGCTGCACGAGTTGGAGCGAGGTGAGCACGTCGACTTCTCTACAGGAAGGTATTCGAGCGGAGGAACTGTTATGGAGCGAGGGTGAGGAGGAGCAAGGGGAGAGGTGTGGCATGACTCCCTCCCCATAGATGACAAGCTCCCCTCACCCTCACAACCACATACTATTATTGTATAGGCCTAGTAGCCAGTACCCCTACTGTGAGCTCCACTGTTCTGTGCTCCATAACGCTCTTCGTGCGAGTTGTGGTCACCAGTGCGACCCAAACGACTGTGATTCTACGATTTTTCGGACATTTCAGATCCCGCAAAATTGCTCTTTATCCTGAAATTATGATATATATTGTTGTATCGTTGAATCATTAGAAATGTAATTTATCTAAATAAAGTAACAAAGGTGTCTCAAACTTTCTGGTTTGCAAAAATGTAAACATAAGACTTAAGACTTTCCAAACTTCCCTCAAACTGGTTAATGGGATCGTGGTGTATAATATCCATGGTAGTGTTTTCAACCTTTTGGTAAATAGCTGTGTATACCATTCTATATATTTCACCACTCTTCACCTTTTTTGTTCCATATAGTCAGTGTTTGACAAAAAATAAAAGATTATTTTATCAGACATTAGGTAAAATCCATTCAGAATGTGATTTGTAGTAAGAGAACATCGTATGGTAGTGGGAGAAAATCTAACGAGGGCTTGGCTTCCGGAGTGTATTTGCGATCATAGGATTAGTCGCTCCTCATTATATCTCCTTTAGCTCGATGTCCTGTGCTGATGAATCTTATTGGCTGTTGCTAGAATTAGGATGTCTATAATGGCCTCAGATATTGATTGAAATGGATGTAACGTGTGTGTGTGTGCACACACACACACACACAAACACAAACATATATATATATATATATATATATATATATATATATATATATATATATATATATATACATACATACATATACATATACATACACATGCAAACTACAATCACAATCACACTCACAGCCACAATGTGGCCCCGATAACATCTGAGTGGTGTCTTCATGTTATCGCACTTTGAGAAAGATATCGTTTTTGATGAAGCCGCGCGACCCTGCAATATGATAAAAAGCAAGGCGTGGCAGGTTCTTGTCGGGAACGAGATTTTGGAAATTATTATTCTTGACTTTGTTTTATTTCGCGACGGTTAATTCTCATTATTTTGTCTAATTTGTTACGGTGGTGTTTATATTACGTTTATTGAAATGTTAATGTAATAGAGGGCAGGGTATGCTAAGCGGAAGTTTGAAGCGTACAGTCATGGCCTTATCATTAGATATAACTTTATCAGGTGATAAATGACTTGAGTCATTTGGATAACAGCCAAGAAAGATTAGAAATTACCTAGATATGTGGATATTACCCACAATGTCATTAGTGTAAATACTTATTACAAATGAATGTACTTATCTCAAGGTAGGATATTTTAACAGCAATAATTGCAATGATAAACATAAAACTCCCCATTATAGTCGTGCTAATTATTATTCTAATCCCATCGACCTAACAAATCACAAATTGCTTCCCATATCCTTGAAAGAAGTAACAGTAAGGGCGTCATTAGCTAATGGAAATGTAGTATACCGATTTAACCCGACTCGGATGTGTTCCCATGGATTCAAAGAGTGTTAGAAAATATCTGAGATTTGCAAATATATTAGGGTTTGTTTCGGTCCGTGTCTGTGTCTATGGATGCACCCATGCGCATTAGATATGTGCGTCAATCTTTATCTGCCTTTCTCTCAGTATTCGTGTGTTCCATATACATTTTTCGTGTGTCTGCCTGTCTATGCGCCTATTGCAGTATCTCTGTTTAAAGTGAATATAATGTAAAAGTCTTTATCATTTGCTTTACAGTACTGTAAGCTCCATGCGTCTAAGTTCGCCCCAAAGTACATATTCATGCAGGCTTAACTTGGAATTACAGCGCGGCGAACGCAAAGACTAATAAGCGCAAGTGATACGTGTGAAGTCGACGAGTGAAAACATTGAATTCGAGGAAAGCCTTCCGAGTAGAATATCTTCCTGTTGCATGCTGGGAATGAAAGAGCGAGGGGTTTATGCAATGGAGCAAGGTGTTGAGTTGATGGGAGAAGCGTTGCAGGGGTGCATGATGAGAGGAAGCAGACGGGGAAGGGCGTTGGGTTTGGAGGTTAATAAGTGTGAGAAGCAAAGGTGGATGCACTACGGAGGTAGTGGTGGAGACTGAACAGGAACCAGTGAGACTTATGAAGAGTGTAAGGTTGTAAACCATAAGGAAGGAGGAAGGGAGAGAGAGAGGAATATACGGGGGGGGGGGGGGGATTGGCCCTATTATTGCGCTGGAGAGCAAGTGCAATAAAGTTGGCAGGTTTCGTTTGAGTTGAAAATGGTCTGGTTGAGAGTGGATAGAGTGTAATGGACATCGCGAGAGGTAGATTTAGAATGGTGTGGACATAATAAGGACGTAGTATCGAGTTGAATTGAAAGATGTGGAATGAGGGCGAGTGGCCAAGTACACACGAGAGAGGATGGGTGAAGGTGAAGGTAGATGGGTGGAGTACGTTAAGACGATTGGCAAGATCGTGCACATGTTACTTCTGTACTCTATTCGGTGAAGTCATACATATAAGTATGTGTGTGTGTGTGTGTGTGTGTGTTTCTTTTTGCGCTGACAAATTGTTTATGTCTAACTATCTATTATCATGTACAATGTATATAAAGTCACGCTGCTTGACTCGTAGTTTGGTAATTATTTGGAGTTGTAATAAACACGCGACCGGCCGTTTTCCCCACCTGTATTTACGCATTTCATAAGGTAAACATCAACGTCACTTCCCAGCTCGTCTTTTACCTTCTTTTACTGATTTCTACATCACTCAAGAAAATACTGAAACTAAGCGCTGTATGAGCAGGCGTCCTCTGCGTCCGGCACACCTGGCTGGCACTGGCTGAAGTCACACGGGCACTCGGACAGGCCTTGTGCCAGCTACATCTCCGTACCTTGGTACAGGGATTTGTCTTCGTTGTTATTTTGTTGGTATATACTATAGTTACATAGTTATTGATACTATCATGCCGAGTATAGTGAAATGCATTTCCATCTTTCTGTCGAGTTTACAGAGAAGACTACTTTGTGTTATGTAATGTGTGTGTTTCATGTACAAACGCGTGAAGATTTAACGGTTAAGCCTTCGAAACGAACAAACATAAAGACCCATTGTAGGCATCGCGTCACTGAGGACCCGCATAACCTCCCGCCTTGCTATCTCCACCTACAGCCCTGCCCCTGCAAGTATCGACCACGCCCATCTAATCATGCCCCCGGCACTTGGGTTGCCTCCGTCATTTTCCTAATCCCATCATGCATTCCCGTCGTCTTACGTCTCCACCCTTTCCTCCGGCGGAGAGACTCGCCAGGTCCCCTTCGTTAACTTTCTTCTTCCCCTTCTTTAAATTTTCCAGCTTTTTATCTTCCTTCAGCATCGCTCTTTATCTTGAGTGTCGTTTCCTCGTTACTATCAATGTATTGTTATTTCCGTTCTCTTATCATTTTCCCTTTGCTTCTTATTACCCGCTAGGTGCCCTTGCAAGTTGAAGGAATCGGTGGGATACAGAATAAACCATTTATCAAGTGGCCAGATACTTTTTTTTCTTTCTTTCTTTAAAAAAAATGGCTATGGCTAGGCTGTTGGCCCGTCTAATGTTTAATATATTTAATTGATGTTAGCACCACATGGAGTAAAATATTACAATTTAAGATTTATTGTTTTTACCATATTTACTACTATTTTACTTTTTTGTTCTTTCATTTTAGGTGATATGTGATCATCAAGCAGAGACTTAAAGGAGGCCTTTCTTTGTTTCAGGATGGTGTGTGAGTGATGGGCACGGCGGAGCAGCAGAAGGAGCACTCCGGGGTTTCTGGATCGTCCAGCCTGGAGTGCGGGGAGGACGAGGCGGCCGCGAGGGCCCCTGTGTCCCGCGGCTCCTCAACGGGCGTGGCCGCGACGCCCTCCAATGCCAGTACCGGTGGAGCGTCAGGGAGCCGCCGGGGGCGTGCGTCGCCCACAAGTGCCTTCAGTAGGATTCCGCTCGCCAGATTTTGCGAGGAAAAGCGAGCGCGTCGTTGTAGGTTTTACCGAAATGGTGACCGTTGGTTCGGCGGGATGGTGGTGCCGGTGGGCGGGGACAAGCACAGGTCGTGGGAGTCCCTGCTTGCAGACTTGACACGGTTACTCGATCACTCCATCCACCTGACGGCGGGCGTGCGGCACGTGTTCACGCTGGACGGCACGCGGGTGACATCGCTTGACCAGATATGCGAGGCGGGCGAGTACGTGGTCTCCTCCTCGGAGACCTTTAAGCGCCTGGAATACACCCGCGCGCGGTTACCGCAATGGCGGGCGACTGCACGCCGCAACGAGGCGCTGCACGTGCCTCCGCGAACTACATACGTCACTCCGGCGTCCACGCCCGGCAACGAACTCCCTCCCAGCCTCATGGGCTCCTCCATGTCGGCGGATTCCCCCAAGGACTTCATCCGACCGAAACTCGTCACAGTGATCCGAAATGGAATCCGCCCCCGCAAGGCGGTCCGGATCCTGCTCAACCGCCGCACCGCCCGCAGTCTCGAGCAGGTCCTCTCGGACATTACACACGCTATCAAACTCGACACAGGCGCCGTCAGGAAAGTCTACACACTGGATGGCAGACAGGTCAGTACACGTCAGACACATGTTTTGATTTTGAATTATGTCATGTCTCAGGCGAAGTGACAGGTGGAGATTATAGTGCTGTGATTTGAACATACAAAAGTTCTCCGACAGCCCACAGAATTCACATCTCTAGGTGGGTTTAGAACAGGAACTTTTATGAAGTACGTTTTTAATATTATTACTATTATTATTATTATCATTATCATTATCATTATCATTATCATTATGTGAATTTGGAAAACGAAAACTAAGAAGTTGCTAGGAAATGAGAAAAGCTTGAGAAAATCGCTGTTCAGTAAGATTACGTAAAGTTTGATGGTTGCACATGCGAGAATTGCAATACGCAATTACATAATGTAGTATTACATTACGTTGCGTCTGTTGAAAGAGGCTAAGGATGGTGAATGTATAGAAACGTTTCGTAGATTGTGACATGGGAAAGAACTTCGCGGGGTTTGCACTTTAATATGAGCATATATTTGTCACGTGAAAGGTTATTTGTACAGAAGAGAGAGCAGAACCTTGAAAGGATTTACCCCCTGCTATCTTGTCTAGTAACTCAGCCTCCTGGGACGTCACGGCCACGGAAGGGGATGTTCGGGAGCCATGTAGAAAGCATACGTCGTTGGGAAGTCGGCCTTCCAAATTAGTGGATTAGTACATGATTATTTAGGTCGGAGGTACCTTGTCGTTTATGAGGTCCATTTCTATGGTTATTTCTTATAAGTAAGAGAGATAGTTGTAGCTGAATTAAGTAAGTAAAAATTAAAAGAGATGGACTTTGGGGAAACTTCTTTCAATTCCTTTTTTAAGTAGACGTGAATCATCGTTAAATATTGCTTTTGATCTATAACAACTATGTCAGACCATGCAATATCTTTCACAGATCACACAAAGAGTTGATATTGTGAAAAACAGTGCATGGAGACGAGAGGTAACGCTCTCTCTCTAACTGTATCCATCATTGGAACTCGACCGCAAGACTGGCTGCGCTGGATCTATTTTTGACATAATACCTGCAGCCCGTTTCTACTTGAATATTGGACGAAAGCGAAGATAGTGCGGTAACGCTGTAAGGTGAGAGGTACGAGGAAAGAGAGAGAGAGAGAGACAAGGATGAGGAGAGAGAGAGAGAGAGAGAGAGAGAGAGAGAGAGAGAGAGAGAGAGAGAGAGAGAGAGAGAGAGAGAGAGAGAGAGAGAGAGAGAGAGAGGTGAGTGAGGGTGAGAGAGAGCGGGAGAGGATGAGAGAGAGAAGTTAACAGACAGATTGATTTTTTCATACTATATGCAGTGTATACACATGAATAGGCATAGGCACCATGCCTAAATGGTTTGTACAGTTCATGTTAGATTCTGAGACATACATTGTTGGTGAAGTAGATATTACTGTGAACCTGTCAATTGACATGCTAGGGCAAAGACATAGTAATGCATGCATATCACTCTAGAAAGGCCTTGCGATTTTATCTGTTACAGGCAAAGTTCTTGTGTTTTTGCAATGTATCTGATAAAATGCCGTCCTCTATAAAAAGATGTTGCAATACTGTACAATGTTTCACGTTTAATCCTTTCACGAAACTCTTCAATCAGAGGACATATCATTACATAGTGGTCAAGGGTGTGTGAATAGGGTTTACTATACAACTTACATTCAATTCCCTCAGCATTGTTTGAAACACTATACTACCAGTAATATTTGTAGCTAAGCCGTAATCTTGGTCACTTGGTCACATCAAGCTGCTTCGTAACTATGTACTGTCGTAGATATGCTTTGTCTTTGGACATAGCGCTATGGTGAATGATTGATCTGCTTGTCTCTTGCTCGAGTTTTTCCTTTATGATCTAATGTACATACTCAGTCGTTACACCAGTATCATACTCAATAGTATCCCTATGATGACTGCATGATTTAGACAGAACATCGGCCATATCGTGTAACTTTAGATTTATGAGTGATTGGCGGTTACTGACGTAGCTGGGCACTGCGTTGGGTAAGGACCAAGCTCAGATCGAGTCAACACTCGTTGCCACATTCTCTCAGCACACGCTGACACAGGCGGGCTCGCCTCAGCGCATACAAGCCCGGCGTAGCAGCTGCTCCGCAAATCTGGCTTATCCTTAAACTTATGAGTGATGGTACCCACAGTATGATAGTGGTTACATCCTTCAGAAACAATGTTTAACCTAGCATCTGCTCCGCAAATCTGGCTTATCCTTATCCTTATGAACGAAATCATTTTCGGGGAAGAATGGAGTTGTCTCCCGTTGTCTGTGCGTTCGGGTCTCTAGCCTCGGTTATCGTCGGTTCTGACTCCTACACTTTCCTTGTTAGACCTCCCTTTCTTTATTTTGTTTGCGTTATCCTCGCCCCTCTCGGTAATGCCTCGGGCCGTGGGAGCGCTATTGCCCTCCGTCTCGTTGACGCTCATAGGGAAATAAAAGTCCACGAGGCGAGGGAAGGGATTCAGAATTTTAAACAGTATTTTCATTACGCTACCCCCCCCCCCATACACACGCACACACACATACATACACACACCCCGATGATCTTCGCTTTGGCAGTACGAGATCATTTAAAGTTTGATAGAGAAAAGGTAAAGGTGGGTATGAGGGATCCTTGGCACGAGTCATGGTGTCGACATTGATGATGGTTTGACACTTGGGAGTTTGGGAGTTGTAATTTCTCAAATAGAAATTTCGATGGGTCATAATAATGGATATTGATGGATGCTGATGAACATGGCAATCGGAAGTAAGAAGGTTATGTAACAAATGGATTACTTTATTTTCACGAGTGAATACGATAACTGGATATATTTTGCCTTCAGTTGTTGAATGTTAGCATGCAATATGCTAGAGAAGATGATATTTAGGCCAGTTGATAGAATGGCATAAAGGAAACAATGCGGTGCAGGGAATATGAATGGCATCTGAAAATGATAGGCTCAGGAAATCTCCGGGAAACTCAATGCGTGGAGAAAAAGAAGTTATGGAAATGTGAACCGAGGATTGTGAAGGGAGAATTTTTGTTTATGGATGCGGAAAGAGTAAGATCGTCAAAGTGACTAGACTTCCGGTATTAAAAGTGAAGTTGTTTGGCCATAATGTTTTAGGGGAATGTGTTCGCGTTGTTAAGTGTATCCTTTTACGGATGACATTTGAAGAGACGGAAATTAAAACGTGTAAGGAGCTGGCCTCATCGACATGCACTGCAGCGCGTGTGCTTGGAAGCAGGAAACCGATTCAGAGTAAAGATGAGTCGGGAACCATGACACGAGGGGCGAGCGGAGTATGTGAATGACGCTTATTAAGGCAATACATTAAGGGAACACTAGAAGAGAGAAGGGGAGGAGTTGTATACACCAGTGACGTGGCCCCTCGAGGCGTGTAAGGCGATACCGAGGCTGGGCTGAGGGTTAGGTGTGGGGGGGGGGGGGGGGATAGGGAGGGGATTGGACAGGGGTAGGAGGTGGGAGGTCATCCAGGGTGACGACACATGTTGGTCATCCCAGGTCGCACTTTCCACCCGCCTGTCAGCCCTGAAGATTGTGTAAAATTATATACCCACCAACATCTGACGTATCTAATAGTAAGAAATCTATGATATAGAAGGCAGGTGTTAATGATAGTGGCATTTTAGTCAGGTTAATGCAAGCCTACTAAATTGGGACACGCCCTGTTAATAACTTAAGCTAAACCGGAGCTGAAAGGAAAATGCTGAAGCCTTGCAACGGTCTCTTGCTATCGACTTTGGTTAGGAGTCTTGCGTTATAGAATTTTACATTTACGAGAGGGTAGATTTTAAATAATATCCAGAAGAAATGCAGTAGCATGAAAACTAATGCTCTGTCGTAAGTCGAGCAGCGCCTTTGTACTTCACTCTTATATTATGATTTTTCTTTTCCTCTTGTTGCTGTTGTATTCGTATCTTGGTTTTTACTGCTATTTTTCTATTTTGTTTTATTTTCTCTCGTTTCTTCTTCTGTCGTCATATGTTATTAATTATCCATTTTCCACTTTTGGTGTGTACTCTTTCCAAAGCGTATCTCCGTGAATCATTTGTGCCCCGACCGTGAACGCCCTGGTGTGCTCACACTTGGTACCTGCATCGGCCTCACTTTCCAAAGGAGAGCCACTTATCCTGTCTCGCCTTTTCCCTCTCGCCGCTCCCCTTGCTGCGTCCTGCCCGCCCTGGTTTCCGTCTCTGCTTTATAGTTGACATCTTTTGGTTCCTTTGTAATATCATTTTCTCTCCCAGCTAGTCGATTGTGCAAATACCCTTATTTCTCTGTGGCCTTTTTTGGTGTTTGTACGCCAATTAGTGTCCGGGTTACTCTGGCAAGGTTCCTTATTGTGGTTGGAACCACGTCCGCGAGGAAGACTCGCTATGGGGTGGGGGTTATTTTAGCAGGAATCTGTCGAGTGTCATTACTTCTTGCCTTCATCTTTATCTCTTAATTTCGTGCCCTTGATTCTTGCATTTGTCTCCCTTATCTTTCGCATTTGAGTCTGTATCTTGCCCTCATTTCCCTGGTTCTAACCCTCGTCTCCTAATCACTTGTTCTCCTTTCTTTGTCTCTTACCCATGCGTGCTGATTGCTTGCGTTCTTCTGTTTCCTTCGCAGCTGAACCCCTCTCCCCCTCCTCCAAATACCCCACGGGACTACCTAAAAGGGAGGGGAGAGTGAGGGGAAACCTGAACATCCGTCTCTCAGCGACACGTTTCTCCTCCCCTCTGTGCTTGTATCTCAGCTGATGCTCGGGGATCCCTTTTTGTTTGCGTCTAGTCTCTCCTCTTCATCTCACCCTCTTTTGTCTCGTTTTCTTCGTCCTGTTCATCATCTTGATTCTCTTCGTCCTCCTGTTTTCCCTCCACCCTCACCTTCTCTGTTCGGATAGTCCGCTCCCGTGCGGATACCAACGGATTCTAGTTTGCCACACGATGATTCATGACATCCGCGACTTTCTTGCGTCACCGTATCTTACCAAAAGATGTCTAGGGAGAGAGAAAGAAAAAATAAAGTGGGAGCGGGAGAGAGAGAGAAAGGAAGAAGAAGAAAAAAAGATCAAGAGAGAGAGAGAGAGAGAGAGAGAGAGAGAGAGAGAGAGAGAGAGAGAGAGAGAGAGAGAGAGAGAGAGAGAGAGAGAGGGGGGGGGATGGAGGAAGGGAGAAAGAGAAGAAAATGCAAAGAAAAATGAAGACGGAGAAGTGAGACAAAAGGAAAAAGCGCGAGGCATCATAAGTCGCAAAAAACAAAACAACCTCTGAGGGGGATTTCGAAGCGTGGAGGAAATGTTGAGGTTTTGGACAACGGGGTTAAAAGACGTGTAAGACGGTTCTTTTTCTGGAGGTTGGAAAAAGAAAGACGTAGCAGAGAAAGAGATGAGACCTTGGTGTGTGTGTGTGTGTGTGTGTGTGTGTGTGTGTGTGTAGAGATGTGTGTGTGTGTGTGTATGTATGTATGTATGTGTGTATGTATGTATGTATGTATGTATATAGGTTGTTGGTGGAGTAGGAGGAGGAACAGTTAAAGGGTTGAGAGGTTGAGCAGTTGAAGTTAAGTGGAGTAGATTAGAACTTTTCGGTGCTGGAGAAACAGAGAACGCGAATAACAAGAAAGACAATTGCTAGTGTTCGTCTTTTGAGTTGGAATCAGTAATGTCTGGTGATGATTGGCTTATTGACATAATTCACTGATTTTTTGTATATCGGTTGTTTGTTAGATGGCCTCACCCCATCGTGTACCAGCCTGCTTTGGCGCCCTTACCCCAGCCTTGACCCTTACGCGTCTATTTTCCTTATGTAATCTCGCTCTTCCTTGGGTGCATTCTTCCCCGCTCAC
This sequence comes from Penaeus japonicus, assembly GCA_017312705.2. Lineage (NCBI taxonomy): Eukaryota > Metazoa > Arthropoda > Malacostraca > Decapoda > Penaeidae > Penaeus > Penaeus japonicus. Next base: position 298,093 of record BOPN01000735.1, on the reverse strand, counting down.
TCGTTCTTTTTGCCCTTCCCTTGTCCTGGTAGTATGTATTGTACTTCGATATATCCTGTTTTGTGTTGCCGAAGTTCCCATCTCTGTGATGTGTAACTTTGCATTCTTTTCGTTGCATTTATGTTTAGGCGTCCGTTCGTTTTATTCAGTTTCATTCATTGTTATTTATATTTACACTGAGATTATCTTATTATTATTTTTTTTATCTTTCTTTACTCACCCATCTTTCGTTACTCGTCCATTTTCCATGTCCTTCTTTCCTCCTTTCCCCATCTTTCCTCATCCTTCTATTTTTATCCCTCCTATTCCCCTTCCCTTTCGGTCGGTCTTTCTGTCTCCTTTCATATCGCAAGAGCCTCGTCCCGCCGTCGGCCCTTTCTTTTCGCCTCCTTCACTCTGTCATTTCCCCCTCTCTCTCGTCCTCCCACTCCACCCCACCCCACTCCCGCTCCTCCCCCTCCGGCTCTGCACCCTTTCAACCGTTTCATGCAATATCTCCCCCACTCTTTCCCCCTCTTCTCCTCACCCATCTCCCACGTTGGTGAGTCACCCACGAGGGAGCCATAAAACAACCTGTATGGCTTGAATACCCCCACTCCTCCCCCTTCACCTTCCTTTCCCCTTCTATCTCCTCCCCTCTCTCTCCCCCCCCTCTCTCTCTCCCCTCTCTCTCTCCCCATACTCCCACCTCCCATATCCCCTCTTACCTTCCCCTCCTCCCCAGTAATCTTCGAGGGGAGTGCCGCCAATTTACCCTTTGATACCAGGAGTGAGGGGAAGTAGGGAAGGGGACGCGAGAAAGGAAGGATGCGAAGCGTACTTTTTCCCATTTTCTCCTTTTTTTTCTTTTAACATATAGTAGACCGAAGGAAGAAAGGGGGAGTGGAAGGGAGGGGAAGGGAAGGGACGAGAATGCATTCGTGAGCACAGATTACTTTCTTGTTCGAACGAGGGTTATTTTTGTGTTAATTGGCACGTGAGTCATCGGCATTCTCAAGATGGGCACTAATTGTTACTAAAAGTATAATGATGCGTGATTCATGCAGTCGCTCGATTAGGACGAGGCAAAGCTAGATTATCTGAACGGCAATTAGAGGTGTTGGTTGCCATCAGTACGCTGAGTGAATGCAAGCCTTACTTTTGGGAGTAAATTAAACATTACGTATATTGCACTGCATAAAGCAACACAGAGTACAAATGGAAACATTACATGGTAACATAATTTAAACGTAGAAACCTGTTATACTAAGTGACAAATATGGAAACAGAATGAGAACAAAACAGAATGAAATGGATATAAACCATAATATGTATCAAATGATTTCGTTAAAATGACATAAACGGGATGCAACCAGAAATGGCAAAATCACAAAACAGCCATTGTTCAGATTTTTGTGAGAAATGGATTTTTTCCCATTTCAAACCTGCCATTCCCCTT